>BSBK01012711.1:182500-347500 GCA_027943335.1 Chamaecyparis obtusa
CTAGCTTATGCTAGCTACAAGGAGAGGTAAGCCTTAAAACTAGTCAATATTTTCTCTTAGATTGTGGCATTGAAGCATTTCCAAATCTAGTAATTACAAAACAATCTCTCTTTAGTTGGAAAGTTTAGCATTTAGGCCTATGCTCTTCACTTCTTATAGTGAATCAAAATGCCAAAGGTGTTGAACTTTTCGATTAATAAGAAAGGTTGAGGAATCAAACACATAAAAATCAAAGCCCCTTGTTTGTGGAGGAGAGTAGAAATACTCAAATCCCTATAGTTAGTGGGTGAAAGAAATTGAACATTGCTAATTGTGTTTGGGAAATTAAGGAAAAGTTAGGGATATGCTCTTCACCTTTTGGTGAACCAAATTCCTAAAAACTTGTCCTTAACTCCATTTCCTTGTTTTAAACATGAACATGCTAGAACAATAAAGGGCCTACCTCCCGAGAAATTGCCTTAACAAGGCCGGTGAGATGGAAGGACCCAAGTGGGAGACAACCACCTTTGCCATGGTAATATCCAACCCACTATAATATAAATACACTTTTCCTTAAAAGGGAAGTGGCTAGATTTTGTACAATTTTTCTTCACTTCCTCTAGTAGTCCTCACAGATTGTGCCAAATTATGTTTTTGTGCATGTGGGAAGCCCGCGAGTGGGTATAAGAACTTGGCATAGTTTAGAACAGAATTGTTCAGTAACACCTGATAAGTATTAAGCTACCTCATAGAGCCAAAATATTAAAAGCCAAATTTGACTATAGGTAGACTGCTTGGAATTCTTTCTTGTGCAATACTTGTGGAAAACGATTGAGAATATACACTTCAGTGTGTTTTAGAGACATGATAAAAAATTGATGTGTGTGTTTCGATTGTGTTCCATTTTCAAACAAGAACATTTCATAGACCTGATCTTACAACATTTAAAATCTAAAATTCACAACCTGGTCTACAAAGTCGCCTGTGCACAGAGAAATACCGCCTGTCAGCAGTAAAGTCATGCCTGTGAGTATTCAAAAAATGCGTATTAATTATGAAGTCACGCATGATACATATTAAGTGACGCCTGTAAAAACTGGGAAAATGCATACCAACTTTTAAGTCACGCCTACACTCAGGCAAGTGACGCCCAGAAACACAAAAGGGCAAACAGTGAGTATTTACCGAGGGGTTCAAAAAATTTTGATCACATATTCAGATACCCTTTTCCGTGTTCTTACTATTCCAACATTCAGCCCAGTCATAAATCCTGGTTCTACACAATTTTTGAAACTTTCACAAGGATTTGACCACAGGCATGATCGGCTCTTATTTTCCAAGTGGTTTGTTCATGTCCGCTTTTACTAGATCTGACTACATCAAGAAAAATTTACAAGAAGATGGGACTTACTTAAGAGAAGAGCTTCCTTTCCCGGAAGATACCTTTACCGCTCCAAAAGTACCCAAAAAGCCCGTTCAAGAAAAAGAAACCAACATGATTTACTCTGATGGCTTTGGTAATAATAACAATGGAGGTATTGATCCAAATGGAGGTATTGACCCGAATAATCAGAGTAATACCAATGGTGGAGGGATGGATCAAAATGCTCAAGGAATTGATACCACTAATCATAGAGCTAATACTAAACCAACTACTAATGATGCAACCGATGACAAGGTTGATGAAGCCATTCAAAGCCCATATTTCATAAAACTCATGGAAAAATAAATGACAAGAGATAAAGAGAATTATTTTATGGACCTAGCCCGAGAAGGTCTTAAGCTTCCCTGTGATTATGACGTTAATCAACTTAAACCACCAGAAGTTGAAGAGAGTCGCATTGACATCATGAACAAGCAGTTTAAGATATTTCAAATGCAACTAGACACAATCAAGCAAAGTGGGGCTCCTAAAACCTTTTCTATCGAAGCATTGTGTCCATTCCCATTTGATAAAAGTCTAGTTATGGTACCATTCCTGATTAATGTAGTGTTTACCAAGTATGATAAATACAAAGGAACGTTGGATCCTCAAGATCACCTACGAGAATTTTATGGATTGAGCTTGGAGTTCATGCATGATACCACCTATTTAATGAGACTATTCCTAAGAAGCTTAGGAGGTATGGCCATGGAGTGGTTTTCTAACTACCTTTCGGCATTAAAACCTTTGAAGAGCTAGCTTCAAAATTTGTGGCACATTACTCATACAACATCAAGCATGAGGTCACAATGATAACGTTATGTAACACCAGACAAAAGGATGGAGAAGCATTCCTCATCTTCCTACAAAGATGGAGGATGGTATTTGCTAGGTATCCTAGGAGTGTGCCCAAAAAAGAGAAGACGGATATCTTCATCAATAGCTTGAGCAACGAGATGAACTACTGATTGAGAAGGCAATGTCCCAAGACCTTCCAAGATCTTATAGAAAATGGAGTAACAACGGAAGAAGTGTTGGTTAAGAGTGGAGAGTTGAAATTGTATAAAGATAACAACAATAACTCCAATAATAACAACAATCAAAATAAGAATTGGTCCAATAGCTATAATTGGTTTGGATTGAAAAACAACAATAAGGGAGTGGTCAACGATGGTGTTGTAGACTCTAGTAATTTAAAGGTGACTCCATTTTCTCTTACAAGAACACCTAATTAGGTGAACAATGCAAATCAAGCCTCAAAAGCACCTTTCAACAACAATGCTAATGGTGGCAATCAAGGAAACAATCAAAGTAACAAATATGATAAATTCCCTAAGAGGAACTTCACACCCATGGGTGAACCTCTGGAAAAAGCATTTAAGACCCTCATGGCTAACAACATCATTACCCTACCAAGTATTCAACCTTATGAACCACAACACAAACCCAGCTGGTGGAGTGAAAATAGCCATTGTGAATACCATAGAATTCGAGGGCATACTACAAATGATTGCTTGTAGATAAAGAACGTGGTGCAAGACTTGATTGATAGTGGGATGATCACCATTGAAGGACCTCAAAGCAATGAATACCACATGGCTTTCAAACAACCCTTCTATAGCCATGACAAAGGTGAATCATCCAATGGAAAGAAACAAAGCAACAATAACATCAATTTTGTGCCACCCTATGATAATGTTGTGAATGCTATAGTGATCAAAGAACAGCCCCAAAAAGAGACATCAAATGTTATCACTAGGGGGCAAACCTCAAGGATTACCCTACAAGGGATTGATCCTAAACCCATTGGTCCCCCGCAATCCAACATTGTGATCAAGCAATATTCTATGGCAGTAAAGCCATATAGTTTGGTAGATTAGCTACAAAAGACTCCAGCACAAATCTCTATCGTAGAGCTACTAAAGCTATCTCTGAATCACAAAGAAATTCTAGAGAAAGCTCTAGTAGAGACTAACATTCCTACTAACTTAGAAGAGGAGAAGTTTCAAAACATGGTAGGGCACCTCATTGCACCTCATTGCCTTTCATTGTCAAACCATGATGACATGTCTATTACCCATCCCCAAAATCTACCATTGCATATAGAGGTCTTGATTGAAAGATATAGAGTCAAAAGAGCTCTCATAGATGGGGGAGCTGGCCTTAACATTTGTACTTTGAGCCTTGTTATATCTCTAGGATTATCTGAGTCATGCATTGATCCTATGAAAAGAACCACCATAAAGGCCTATGATGAAGCTAAAAGAGCCTCCAAAGGCATGATCGTATTGCCCATTCAAGTGGGACCTATCAAAAAGGACATAAATTGTCAAGTATTGGATATGAAACTAACTTATAATATCTTACTAGGGAGATCGCGGATCCATGAGATGCAAGCGGTTCCATTTGCATACCATCAATGCATAAAATTTCCATACATGGGGGAGGAAATCACAGTTGGAGGGGACTCAAATCCGTTCCAATATTGCAATGCACTTAAACCCATTCATGAGCTATTTATTCCCCATAACCGAGAAGGAATTATCCAAAGATCCACCATTGAAGATATCAAAATGGATGATCCTATGTTAACATTAAGTGCTACTTCAAACCCTCCTCAAGCTAGCTCCATGACATCAACTAAAGGAAAGGAAAAAGTGAGCTATGAGGGTCCAACTCCAAATGAAGATTCAGCTCAAGAACCTAAATCAAAGATAGTACTTTTCAAACCCACCAAAGAAGAAAAAGATAAAGTCAAAGAAGATCATTACAAGAAAATGAGTGAGATGATGCATACATTTGAAAAACAATGTAAAATCAGCTCCAAAAGAGTAGGGGAATATTCTATTTCCCTATTTGACTTGCCCACATCTCCAAGAACACATGGGAAACCATCAAAAGAACATCTCCCTCATAAGTATAACTCTTATTTCATTAGAGAAAGTGACAAAGCAGCATTTGACAAAGAAGAAAATGAAGTCCTTCAATGGCTTTATCATGATGAAGAAAACACCTCAAATATTCCCATAGAAAGAATTCAGCATATTAACATTCAAACCGATCAATATGGGAAAGGATTTGAGATAATGCAAAAAATGGGGTACAAGGGAAGAGGACCCGTAGGCCAAATAAATAGAGGTTTACTAGAGCCCATTGAACCTTCTTGGAGGACAAAAGAAGAAAGATTAGGGGTAGGCTACCAATACAAAGGAGAAAGCTCCAACCCAATGCATGATGCATATCCTCAAGTGAACACATTGGAATCCGATGTTGATAGTGATGAATCTCGAGACTATGAGTGGGAAACTTTATCCGAAGAATCATGTCATGATAAAGAGATAGTCACAATACATGCTTATGCAAAGAATCCAAGGTAGCAAACTCAAGTTAATGAAGAGCCTAATATGTGAGAACTTGACATAGGGAAAGCACCTACTAGTCATCCATGGATAGGTGAACCTTGGGTACCTTCATGGGGGGGTGATTCAAACATTAGTTTTACTCCACCTATTGCATTTTCAATGCTATTTCCCATAGAGGTCTTAGAGGACTCAAGTGAAGGGGACTTTGATCCTTCTTCCATGGACCATCTCGAGGCTCACGTGATAGATCTAAATGATAGAATGTATGAACCCTCCAATGAAGTCATGTCCATAAACCCAATTGATGATACTTTGCCAAATGAAACCTTATCCTTGATAAACCCCAAAATTATTGACTGGTACCAAACCGAGCCAAGTGACTTACTCTATTTCCCAAATGACCAAGCAATGGCCCAATACTTGAATGTGGTTGAGCCCTCTTTCACCAATGAATTTGATCTGAACATGATGGAAGTAGCGGGGGTCCAATCTCTTAATCCAAAGAAAAAAATGAAAAAAAATAAAAAAATGAAAAGTTCTAGTGATGAAAACCACTATGTGGCAGCACTAGAACCAAAAAAAGTAAAGATAAAGGATGTTTCCTATGGTGAAAACCCAACAGTGGCACCAAAGGAAGAGAGGTTGGATACCCTACCCAAACATGAGGAAGAAAGGTCACCTATTCTCATAGAGCCGACAGAAAAGGTCAACATTGGGACAGAATTGGATCCAAAATTTATACACTTGGCAGCATCACTTACACCTTTAGAAAGAAAGGATTTTATCAAGTTCTTCCAAGAACAAAAAGTGAACTTTGCATGGTCATAGGTTGACATGCCCGGATTGGATCCTGACTTCATTATGCACCATTTGAATGTTAAACCAAGGGTGAAGCCCGTCAAGCAAAAGTTGAGAAAAATGCACCCACATGTAGCTCTCCTAGTCAAGGTAGAATTGGAAAAATTGTTGAAGGTGGGATTTATAAGAGAAATAGAATATGCTGAATGGATATCTAATATTGTACCGGTCACCAAGCATGACAAATCCATTCGTGTATGCACAGATTTTAGAGACTTGAATCTTGCATGTCCTAAGGACAACTTCCCACTTCCAAGCATAGACGCCATAGTTGATTTGACAGCGGGTCACTCCATGTACTCATTGATGGATGGTTTCAGCTAATATAATCAGATAAAAATTACACCCAAAGACCAAGAGAAGATAGCCTTTACATGCCCTTGGGGTACCTTTTGTTGGAAAGTCATGCCCTTTGGCCTTAAAAATGTCGAAGCCACATATCAATGGGCAATGACCACTATTTTCCATGACATGATGCACACCTTTCTAGAAGATTATGTGGATGACATATTGGCAAAGTCACACAAAAGAGAAGATCACCTACAAATTGTAAAAAAGATATTCACCCAGTTGGAGCAATTCAAAGTGAGACTTAATCCAAAAAAATACGCCTTTGGTGTCCAATCCAACAAATTGTTAGGCTATATAGTTTTAGCAAAAGGGATTGAAGTGGATCCAGAAAAAGTACAAGCAATAATGGATATGGAAATGTCAAAGAACATAAGCCAAATGAGGTCTCTACAAGGCAAAATACAATCCATAAGAAGGTTCTATAATCACCTAAAAATGGACAAAGGTAAATCAAAGCAAATTGAGTTAAATCAAAGCAAATCAAGGACAAAATTGAATCAATTGAATCACAATGCAAAATTAGCCAATCAAAATGAAAATCAAATCCTAATTCAAGATCAATCAAAATTGAGAGCATCTTAATCAAGTGCAATCAAATCAAAATACAATTAAATCAATTAATTGTATAGTCTTGGATTAAATTAAATTCAACTCATTCAAGGGGTACATGGCTAAAATAAATCAATTAATAAAACTCAATTACTTTCAACAACCACAAAAGGGAGGAAAATCAAACAACCAATGAGATTAAAGGAAAGGCATTCACATGGATCAAGCCAAATTGAATCTCATTCACTCAAAGTGAAAAGGAATCTTGACCATTGATCTTGTCTATTTGTCCCAAGCGTTGAGGACACAAACTTTGCATTGTCTTCAAAGGGTGGAACCAAAAACTCAACCAAGGTTTAATCATGATCAAGCACAACTACACCCCCTACCATTGGGAAAATCTACAAAAGGAAGACCAAATTCCTTCATAAAAGGATAACCACATATCTGAGAATTGCATCCAACCTCTTGCAATTTGAGTTTAGAAAGGCATTTGAGAGCATAATTAGCATTTATCTTGATAATTGTTAGCTTTAGCATTGTTTATCTTTATCATTCTCATTCTAGGACTGTCATTAATGAGACCTTGCTGAGAGCTTTGCATTAACATTCTTAGTTAGAGAGCCATAGGATGCTCAATTGATCATTGATTTTGCTAAATAGTTGCTCTATTATGGTTTAATTTAGTTACTATTTCATTTATTATTGATGTTTAACCTTAATTATATCAAGATACTTTTATGAGTATACAAAATGGCACCCACTGTGGGGCTCTAAGCCTCATTTTATCAATTTCATCATTTGGATCATATTTTGTATGCTTGTATTTGTATTTTTCTATGAATATTTTGTAGAAAATAGGTGAAATCACGTGTACAATCAATTCAGTCATGCCTACAGTCATTCGGATGACGCTTACAATCTCTGTTTCAATGCTTATTTGCTGAACATTTGCATCTGGTCGATAACTTCTATTCTGTCTTAAATTCTTTCTTGTCACCTACAACTGAAAATATCATGCTTGTGCGATAAAGTTATCCTGCCTTTGCCTTGAAAAGTCATGCCTATGAGTTAAGAAGTGTCACCTGTTGATTATCTGTTGTTGCCTATGACAGACCTTTGTGAAGCACTTTACAGACAAAATCATGCCTAGTATCATTTATCTTACGCTTACTATTGTTAAAGTGTCACTTTGAGTAGATCAATTTACGCAATTTTAAATATGCTTTACGCTTAACAGTAAATTGTTTATGCTTGTTTAACTTTTGGTGTCACCTGTGTCACTTTAAAGTGTCGCTTGCTATCATTAAAGTTACGCCTGCAAATAATTTGATATCGCGTATTAGCTGGACAATGTCGCTTTCAATTTTTTGTCTTAATTTTCTCTCAGATTGATCAATTCATTTATCTAACTCTCTATTTGTACGTTTGACTATAAATGAGCAGGCATGGGAAGGTTCAAAAGCCAGAAAGTAGGTTTAATCAAGAAGGAAAGGCACTAGCTAAGAAGATCAAGAAGGAAAATGTTGCTCATATCAAGGCTGTTCTTGAGACAACACAAGAGGAGGACAATCAAGTATATCAGAAATATCTTGCTGTTATTGAATCTTATAAAATGAAATTTGTTTCTCTCAATTGGATTTTTAGTCCTTAGTTCAAGTTTTTCTTTGGAAATTTGCAAATAAGGTGCTTAAAGTTCATTACATAAATCTTTGCTTCATCAATTTCAATTTCGATTTCCCCTCATAGTGTTTGTTAGTGTTGACTAACTTGCTAGTGGACAAACACACTTGGAAGGATCTATTGCCAAGGTAAGAAAAAAAACAATGAAATCACTCAAAAATGCCCCTAACTTCGGTTAGCTACAAAGAAAAAGGTAAGCCTAAACTAGTCAATATTTTCCCTTAGATTGTGGCATTTGGTGTATTTCAAGAATCTAGTAATTAAGAAGGATTAAAGAATCAAACACATAAATCAAAGCCCCTGGTTTGTGGAAGAGAGTAGAAATACTCAAATCCCTATAGTTAGTGAGTGAAATCAATTGAACATTGCTAATTGTGTTTGGGAACTAAAGGGAAAGTTAGGGATATGCTCTTCACCTTCTTGGTGAACCAAATTCCCAAAATCTTGACCTTAATTCCATTTTCCTTGTTTTAAAAATGAACATGCTAGAACTTTAGTGGGCTTGCCTCCCAAGTTTTCCCTAATGAGGCCGCTGACAGGGACAACCCAAAGTGGGATACGCTCACTTTTGCCGCGGGGATCCAACCTACTATAAAATGAAACGCATGTATCCTTAATGGGGTGCATGACAAAATGATTTTAATTTCTTGAACTTCCTCTAGTAGTCCTCACAGATTGCGCAAAATCATACCTCAGTGCATGTGGGAAGCCCCTTAACATACTTGGGGGGTGAAAGATTAAAGTCCATTTTGAACGGAATCCAAAATAAAACCTTGATAAAATAGCAAAGACCACCTTTTAGAGCCATGTTTACAAACCAAATCTGTGCTAGGTAGGTGCTTGAAATGTCTTCTTGTGAAAAACCTGTGACAACATTCTTCAAATCAAATATTTTGTGTTTAAGTGGGTAAAAAGAGACAAGTGAATGTGTGGTTGTTGTGTTTGAAATACATAAACAAGTGAGAGATATCCATTGAAAATCATCTTATATTTTTAAATCTCTTCAATATAAAATCAACAACTCTCGTATCAAGGATCATTCCAAAATGAACCCTTGTTGGATGTCGGTTTCCACGCGGTCCCAAACATATAGGGTATCATTACAAGATGATAGCACTCTTGTTGCATACAAAGGGAAAGGAGTTGAATACCAAAGTGTGTTCCAAGGTCATAACCAAGAAGACCTTTTTCCAAATTTATTCAAACAAAAACTTGGGGAGATGGATAGAAATTCAGCATATCACAATTATCAGCAAGGAAATAATCAAAACATTAACAATGCCAATCAAAATCCTATGGATACACTTGAGGAAAGAGTTGATAAGGCAGCTTGAGACCTAGATTTCCTAGAGGTTATGGAGAAATAAATAGATAGGGATAAGGAGAACTTTTTCCTAAATCTAGCACAAAAGGGAGTGAAGCTCCCTCATGACTTTGATATTGACCAACTTAGGAAAGACCAATAGCAAGATGATCCCATGAATGCTATGACTAGGCAGATTAAGGTCTTCCAAGAACAAATTGATACCCTAAAGAAGGTAGCTAAACCTAAGGACTTTTCCATTGAAGCTTTGTGTCCTTTTCCTTTCGAAAAAAGCCTAGTTATGGTGTCATTTCCTTTCAACACCATTTTTCCTAAATATGATAAGTACATGGGTAAAAGAGACCCCCAGGATCATTTAAGAGAGTTTTGTGCCCTAATTATAGAGTTCATGCATAATGATACATACCTAATGAGACTCTTTCCTAGAAGCTTAGGAGGACCTGCAATGGAGTGGTTTTCAAAACTACCCCAAGGAATAAAGACCTTTGAGGAGTTGGCCTCCAAGTTCGTAACCCATTTCTCTTATAACATTGAGCACAAAATCACAATGCTCAAGTTATGCGATACCAAATAGAAAGATGGAGAGTCCTTCTTAGGAATCTTACAAAGGTGGAGGACCGTTTTCGCAAGGTATCCATGAAGTATCCCCGAGAAAGAGAAGATGGAGATCTTCACCAATAACTTGACCGCGGAAATGAATTATAGATTACAACTTCAATGTCCTCCAACATTTGAAAAACTTATTGAAAATGGAGTTAAGATTGAAGATGTTTTGGTCAAAAGAGGTGAGATCAAATTATTTAAAGACAACAAATCCAACAACAACAACAACAATAACAATAATTATGTTCCTAAGTATTTTAATAATCAAGGGTCCAACAATCACAACGATAAATTGAAATCATGGAATAAAAATAACAACAAAAACCTTGTGAATGATGGGGTTGTGGAGTCACGCAACTTGAAGTCTACCCCTTTTATTCTACCATATGGAGCTAATTCTTCAAATAATGTTAATCAAGCAAACAAAGCTCCATATAATGCTAATAATTCCAACAATTCTTCCAAGAACAATTCCAATACTTCCAACAATAAGGCTTGGGATAAATCAAAATCTTACTCCAACTATAACAAAAATAAATTTACCTACTTAGGTGAACCTTTGGAGAATGTACTAAAGACCCTAGTTGCCAATCAAGTTATCACATTACCCGACATATCAAGTTATGAACCTCAAGTTAATCCACATTGGTGGAACGAATGTCATCATTGTGAATATCATCGAAATAGAGGTCATCCAACCAATGAATGCATGAGATTGAAGCACTTGGTGCAAGATCTAATTGATAATGGGACCATCAAAATTGAAGGACCTCAAAACAATGAGGACCATACAGCCTACAAGAACCCCTTTTTGAATCATGAAAAGGGTGAGTCATCCAATGTGAATCAAAATAAAAAAAAAAGGTAATGAGAAAGTGAACTTTGCCCACACTTATGATAACATGATAAATACCCTAAGTGAAGAGGACCAAATCATAAATGTTGTCATAGTAAAAGGTAAATCAAGAGAAGCATCAGCAAATGTTGTCACTAGGGGGAAAGCCTCAAAAATTATCACGCCTAATAATGCTCCAAAAATTGTGTTGTCAAACCAAGATTCCACATCATCATCAAAACAATACAACTTGGTTGACCAATTGCAAAGAACTCCCGCTCAAATCTCTATTCTTGAGCTGCTCAAACTATCACCAATTCATAAGGATATCTTGGAGAAAGCCTTGTTGGAAACCAATGCGCCTCTAAATTTGGAGGTAGACAAATTCCAAAACATGGTGGGGCACTTAATTGCACCTCATTGCCTATCATTTTCTAAACAAGATGATATGTCTCTTAATCATCCCCAAAATCTGCCCTTACACATAGAAGTGTTGATCTACAAGCATAGGGTGAAAAGAGTCCTTATAGATGGAGGTGCTGGCCTAAATATTTGTTCCCTTAGCTTGGTAAAAGCCTTAGGATTTTCTGAGGAGGCTATCGACCCAAAGAAAAAGATAACCATAAAAGCTTATGATGATGAAGAAAGAGCATTAAGAAGAGTCATAGTCTTACCCATAAGAGTTGGTCCCATGCAAAAAGAGACCATATACCAAGTGTTGGACTGAAATTTGACTTACAATATTTTGTTAGGAAGGCCATGGATCCACAAAATGTAGGCCGTTCCTTCAACTTATCATCAATGCCTAAAATTTCCATATCTAGGGCAAGAGATAATGGTAAGTGGAGATCTCAATCCATTCTAATATTGTAATAATGTCAAGCCTATCAATGACTCATTGGTTCCACACAATGTTGAAGGGTCTAAACCCAATCAAATAGAACAAGGCCAAAGTTCTAAAGACATTCCTTTGTTGAAAGGAAAAGAAAAGATAGAAGAAGAGGTTGTTGTTAAAGATGCACCAAAACTCATTAGCCAAACTACATCGACTAAAGGAAAAGAGAAGGTTAATGAGGATAATATTATTGAAGGACCAAAAGAAGACCCTACCAAAGTTGTCCAAGTGTATACTAAAGAAGCCCATTATCAAAAGATGGACCAAATGATGAAAAACTTTGATAAGAAATGCAAGATTAAACAACAAGGAGTAGGGGAATATTCCTTATCTATGATGGACCTACCCTTATCACCAAAGTCCTTTGGAAAACCTCCAAGTCTACCTCATAGATATAATGAAAACTTTGTGAGGGCAAGTACATCATCTGCCATGAGTGAAGAAGATAATGAAATTCTGAACTGGTTACACAAAGATGAAGAATCAAGTGCTCACATCAAACATATCCAAAATATAACCATTCCTACACATCAATATGGGAAAGGGTTTGCAATCATGAAAAAGATGGCTTACAAAGGTCAAGGACCTTTGGGCACAAGAAATGAAGGGCTAATTGAACCCCTAGAATCAACATGGTGAGATTCCAAGTAGAAAATAGGTTTAGGATATCTTGAAGAAGGATACACACAAAAACATTATCCCAAACTATATGATCAAATACTAAAATTAGAATCTCATAGTGATGAGGATTCTAATGAATGGGAATGGGAGACCTTATCAGATGAGTCATGTCATGATAAGGGCATTGATGTTATCCATACTTATGCCTCTACCAAAAATAAAGGACTAATGGCGGAATCAACTTCAAATCAAGCATCTAGTTCTAGTCAAGTGGTCCTAAATGATGTGCCAAGCATAGAAATTGAAATAAATCAATGGGTAGGTGAGCCATATGTTCCTTCATGTATACCTACTATGGAAGAATCGAATGCTAGGTTTAATCCACATGAGTTTTATCCAACAAAAACCCTAGTGGAGTCTAGTGAGGAGGAGTTTGATCCTTCTTCTTTAGAACATTTAGAGGAAGCCCATGTTTGAGACTTTCAAGATACAATGTATGAACCTTCCAATAATGAGATATACACTTTCAACCCAATTGAGACAAACCCAAGTGTTGAGCCATTAACTCTTATTCACCCGGACCTAATTGAATGGAATGCCATTGCACCCACTACCTTGCCAATTTTCTTGAATGACAACATGGTGTCCCAATACCTCAATGCGGTTGAACCTTCTTCTATCAAAGAATATCAAGAAGAAATGATCAAAGGGAGCATCCAAACTCCTAATCCAAGAAAAAATGAAAAAAAATAAAAATAGAAAAGGAAAAGGAAAAGGAAAAGGAAAAGAATCGAGTGTTGAAAACCACGCTGTGGCAACATTAAATCCAAAAGAAAGAAAAAAAGAAATAAATGATGTTTCCAAAGGTGAAAGCCCAACTGAGGCAGCTATGGAAGGGAGTTTAGATGTTCTACCAGATCACTATGAAGAAAGATCCCCAATTCTAATTGAGCCAACAAAAAAGATAAACATTGGATCAGAAACAGAACCAAATATCATCCACTTAGCAACATCCCTATCTAGCGAAGAAAGAAAAAAATTCATCAAGTTCTTTAAGGAAAAGAAAGTTAACTTCGCATGGTCTTATGATGATATGTCGGGTTTAGACCCAAATTTGATAATGCATCATCTCAAGATAAAGGAAGGAGGCAAACCTGTGAAGCAGAAACTAAGGAAGATGCACCCTCATATAGCACTACTTGTCAAAGTAGATTTAGAAAAACTATTGAAGGTGGGATTTATAAGGGCCATTGATTATGCACAATGGATCTCAAATATAGTGCCAGTATCAAAAGTAGACAAATCCATTAGAATCTGCATGGATTTTAGAGACTTAAACTTGGCATGTCCTAAAGACAACTTCCCACTTCCAAGCATTGATGCTATTGTAGACCTAACAACATGACACTCCATGTTCTCACTCATGGATGGATTTAGTGGATATAATCAGATCAAGATAGCACTAGAAGACCAAGATAAAACTGCCTTTACATGTGCATGGGGCACATTTTGTTGGAATGTCATGCCTTTTGGCTTGAAAAATGTCGAAGCAGCCTATCAAAGAGCAATGACTACAATATTCCATGATATGATGCATAAGTTCATGGAGGATTATGTGGACAACATACTAGCTAAATCACATTCAAGAAAAGAACATCTACCTATTTTGGAAATTTTTTTTGAAAGGTTAGAGGAATTCAAAGTGAGACTTAATCCAAAGAAATGTGCTTTTGGAGTCCAATCCGACAAACTTCTAGGTTACATTGTATCTGCAAAAGGAATAGAGGTTGATCCCACTAAAGTGAAGGCTATAACGGAAATGGAAGCACCTAAAACCATTAGGCAAATGAGATCTTTACAAGGAAGGATACAATCCATCAAGAGATTCATCTCTCAATTGGCAAAAAAATGTCACAATTTCAACCAACTCTTACATAAAGACACAATCTTCAAATGGGATGAAAAATGTGAAGAAGCTTTCAATCTATTAAAGAAATACCTCATGAATCCACCAATCTTGATGCCACCTTCAGAGGCAAGCCCTTAATCTTGTACATTTCAGCAACAAAGAATTCATTGGGGGCACTTCTAGCACAAGAGGATGAAACTGGAAAAGAGAAGGCAATTTACTACATTAGTAGAACCTTAGTCAAATATGAACTTAACTATACATTCATGGAAAGGGCATGCTTGGTAGCAGTTTTTGCTTCCCAAAAATTATGCCATTATATGCTAGCCCACAAGATAAGGCTCATTTCCAAAATTGACCCTTTGAAGTATCTACTAAGTAAGACAACATTGAATGGAAGATTAGCAAAGTGTGTGATGATACTAAGCGAATTCGACATAGAATATGTTGACAAAAAAGAAATTAAAGGGCAAGTCATTGTAGACCAATTAGCAGAAGCACCACTTCATGATGATCATCCTATACAAGTTGAATTCCCAGATGCAGAAATTGTGAACGTTGAGGCAAAAACATGGCAACTTTATTTTGATGGTTCCTACACTCACCATGGATTAGGAGCGGGCATACTTCTAATCATGCCTCAAGATTCCACTATCCCTAAATCATACAAATTTATATTTCCATGTACAAACAATATAGTAGAATATGAAGCCTTGGTTATTGGAATCAAGTTGGCATTAGAATGGAAAGTGATAGAATTAAGGGTGTATGGAGATTCACAATTAGTCATAAATCAAGTCAATGAAGAATATCAGACAAAAGATGACAAATTGGTACCTTAAAAAACCATGGTGGACAATCTCAAGAAGTATTTCATAATCATTACATTTGAGCAACTACCAAGAGAAAAGAACAAAGCAGCGGATGCTATGGCAACTTTGGCTTCACTTTTGTAGATGCTTGATCAAAGTGCTAGATATGAGTTATTGGTAGAAGAAGTAATTCAACCCGTGTATGACCCAACCCACCCTTATACCATTTTCCTACTAACTACAACTGAATCACCTTGGTATGGACCAATTTACACCTATTTAAAAGATCAAACCCTTCCTATCAACCAAACTAGAAACCAAAAGAAAATCTTCATTAGACAAGCCACCAAATATACTATAGTTTCTAAAACATTGTATCGAAAAAGTCTTGATGGAATGCTCCTTAGGTGTTTAGAAGAGGAAGAATCAAACTTAGCCTTACGAGAAATTCAAGAAGGAATTTGTGGATCACACTCAAACGGATTATCCCTAGCCAAGAAAATTCTTAGGATAGGATATTTTTGGCCTACCATGGAAAAAGATTCATTTAACTTTGCAAAAACTTGTAAGAAGTGTCAATTCCATGAAAATTTGATACATGCGCCGACACAAGAACTTCATCCGATGACAACACCTTGGCCATTCTATTAGTGGGGTCTAGATCTAATAGGAATGATTTATCCACCATCTTTGAATGGGCATAAATTCATCATAATGGCCACGGAATACTTTACAAAGTGGGTGGAATTTGTACCCCTATCAACTTCAACAGGCAAACAGATATCCTTGTTTATCCTAAATCATATAATTTGTAGATATGGCATACCTCATGCCAACATAACGGTTAATGCAAGGCATTTCAAGAACAAATACATAATGGAATTGTGCACCAAATTTCACATGATCCATCATTCATCTTCAATCTATTACCCTCAAGGTAATGGACAAGCCGAAGCAACAAATAAAAACATATTGAAAATCTTGAAGAGAACGGTGGATAATTCTGGTAGAGATTGGCATACCAAGATAAACCCAACCTTGTGGACTTATAGAAAAAGCATAAGGATGCCAATAGGGGCTACACCCTTCTCCTTAGTCTTTGGAACAAAATTAGTTTTGCCTTTGGAGGTAGAACTTCCATCCTTAAGGATATCTATGCATGGTTTGATAAATGAAGAAGACTATAGGGTTGCTAGGTAGCAAGAACTAGAACTCTTGGATGAAAAACAAAAAGAATCCTTTGATCACTTAAAGGTGTACCAAAATAGAATGTCAAGATCTTACAATAAGCACATCAAACCAAGGACATTCCAAATAGGTGACCTAGTTTTGCAAGAAAATCCCAAGAACCAAGTAGAAAGGGAAAAGAAAGGAAAGTGGGAAGCAAATTGGTTAGGACCATTTCTCATTGTTGAAGATTTTGGGACTGGCACATACAAGCTAGCAGATTGTGATGTTGAAGAGCTACAAGAACCTATAAATAGCATACATCTCAAGAGGTTCTATACATGAGGTAGATGAAAGAGTATAAAGAGTATTAGATGGAGAGCATCATATTTATTGTACATAGTTCAAAAGAGATCCTGAAAATACCAAAAACATTTGAAAAGCATAAAAGATCAAAAACAGTGGAAAATTGAGCATGAAGAAAGAAAAAACATTCAAATATGATCCTCAAAAAGATGTTGTCTTGGTGAAAACCTAGAAAATAGGCACCTTGATGATGTGAATTTTTTTTTTTTTGAAAAAAGAGAAAATACAAAAAATCAAAAAAAGAAGAAAAGTGCCTTGGTGAAAACCTAGCAAATAGGCACCTTAATTGCAAAAAAAGAGAAAAAGCTTTAAAAACATAAAAAAGAGCTTGATCCATTCAATCGGTGAAAACCTAGTAAACTGGTGCCAATGAATGTCAAAGTCAGTCGCATAATTAGAAGGTCACCTTGTAAATATTGCTTTCGCCAACATTTGTATATATTGCATAATAAAATCCCACAGTTGCATTTGCAAGTACCTCAAGATTTTGGTCACCTAATCGAAAATTGTCCTAAGTCCCATAAATGAAATCAATATCAAACTGGGGGTAGTTTACTCTAAAGGAGTGAGGATTCATCAACACGCTTTATTCAATCAGAGAATCAATTCATCAAATCTACATCCCAATCCAATTTGAGCCTAAAATGAAAAATTGATCCAAGAACTTAAATGACCTCACCTTTATCAAGATTAAAAGTATGAAATGGATGGAACTACACTTGAACTATGGATTTGAAAAACATTGCAAAATTTTTCTAAGTGTTGACTCAATTGATGAAATCATTTCTTTCTAGCGAATCGATGAAAGTTTTAGACTAGACAAGCTATGATGAAAGGATGATATTTTTTAATTTCAGAAATGACTATCTTAAAATCAAAGTTTTAAATCATGTATTATTTGTCTAAGGATGTGATCATCAAAGAATCATCAAGGACTTGTACATAGGATAAAATGAAGATTTCTACTTGTTTACGCAAATGGATACCTTGGTTATTTTGATCTTCCATATCATAATACCAACATCCACTTGCAACATAGAATCTGACAAAATTGGTATTCGCACTCTCATGATTGGCTTCAATCAATGATAGTCGTACCGAAGAGACTGGTGGGAAAGCAAACAAAGAGGCAAAAAAGTATTTATATCATCATAGTTGAACTAATGATGGTTGTACTAAAAATGGGATTCCAAAAAACACTCAATGATGATTATAAGCTCCAAATCTTGAATAATGACAGTTAGCTACATTCATGTTGGATTAAGTGCATTGTATATATTTGTTTTGCCTTTCTTAGCTTAAATTGCAAGGGGAAAAATGAAATGGGGGGTTCAATTCAAACATCATTATCCTTGATTCCAAACAACAAAAGCGAGATTATCTTTTGCATTCATGCATAGCATTAATCATTATTCATAAATATGAAGAAAATAGAAAAAGAATCATTACTCATACATCGTTTTCATACAGGTAATTAAAGATAGAATTGCATACATTTAAAAAATAAAAAATATAGGATCATCCATATCCATATGGCCATAAAACAATTCACATCCATACATTGAAAAATAGAAAAGCAACTCATAAATCCATACATCAATTCATTCATCTATCTATATCATAAAAATAAGATACATTGCATCCATTGCATACATCAACGTAAATGCATCGTAAACATCATATAGTTGCATATAAACATAATCTCATAAATCAACTCATCAAGGAGAATGAAGGAATATATCATCATATATCATCAAAAGAGTGTTCATCAAATGATCCATCAAATCAGTATATCAAGATACAATGACATGAAAGTGGTACATCAAAGGTTTTGATCAATCAAATAACATGAAATGTGATACAAAGGACATCGACAATGAATGAATCTGTCAGCAATCAATCAAGATTCCGTGGCACCAGATCCATTTGGATCTCTATCATCCTGTGGAGGAGGAGCCTGAGAAGTGCTCGTTCCGCTCTGTCTCTAAACAACCATCACTGACATAAACTACTACATCAACGTAGCAACCTGATCTAAATGCCCAACAAGAGTGGACACATCTATCCTCAGTGACTGCACATCTCGAGCTAAAGAACCAATAGTGGGAACATCTTATGCACTCGGTCCCTGATCCTGTGGCTGTTGAACTTGTGGTGGCACCTGTTGTGTTGGGACCTGAGCCTACTAAGCTACATCATCCTACTGTGTGAAAGAAACTCTCTGCAACTAAACTAAAGGATCCAAGCCACTAGGAACCGGCCTAGCAACATCTACATGAGCCTGTCTCTGAGCTCTCTGCTGTCTATGAACTCTATCCTATCTAGTTGCTACTCTAGGACATACTACCTGGGATACATCATCCTGTCTATCTCTGGCTCCACCCCGGTCATGTCCATCTCTCACCTATCCTCTACAACCAATAATTGGAGGATCTTTATGCCCTCGATGTCTCTGATGTCTCCTAACACCACCATGGCCATCACCATGACCATCATCACTGCCACCACCACGCCAACCTGGAATAGGCTTTGTTGGATCTGTAAAATGAGGAAACCTATTATGAGACCACCAGTCTCGATACTCATGAGCCATCCCCGCATCAGCCATACCTATCAACATCTCCCACCTGCAGTAAGCCATACCAGCAATCTACTCCAAGGAAAACTGATAATCAACACAAGGGCCCCATAAAGATCTCTTGGCCTATACCCAAGCATACAATGTTGCACCCTGAGGCATGTCTTGCACTCTACCATACTATCTGGAAACTCTACCAAAACAAAATCACTCAATAGTAGTATCAGACCTGCCAATCATCCAACGAGGAGCAAACATGTATGGTAACTCATCATCATCCTCTCTCCAACCCTCACAATCAAGGTATGGTCACCACTGAACTTGATCAAGATCATCTATAACTCGACGCCAATAATCCAGATGACCTAAATGATGTTGAATCACCATACCAATGTATAGAAAAGCATATGGAAAACCACGATGTCATCTCCTATCAGAAATAGGCCTGGTAATAGGAAGGTGCTCCCAAATCCATAACTAAAGAACAATGGTACCGGTAGATAAGGAAGAACTCTCTCTCTATATACCATCTCATGAAGATCTTGATATAACTGTGCTAGCACACATGAACCCCAATCAAAATGTCAAGGCTGTGCTAGTAAATCCTCTAATATCCTACCCCAACCAATAGAAAAACCACGACCTTGTCGGTTGGGAAGAAGTAGACCACCAATCAATACGCCAAGAACTACAGGCAATGTAGGAAAAGAAGCAAACTATGGCCATGTGGTAGTATCATCATCAATCATATTATCCCTAATGACTCATCAACAAACAGTAGAATCATAGACAGAATCATAATAAACTATCTCTACTCAGCAAGGGATACTTAGTAAACAATACACGTCCTCAGGCGTGATCATCATCTCGCCATGTGGAAGATGAAAAGTATTGTGGTCGGAGTGCCAACACTCCACCATAGCTGGAACCAGGGAAGATTGAGAAGAAAACTCAATCCACAAATCTCTATGACATGGTACTCTGCTAGAGTAAGGGCCTGCCCGAGATCAATAACCCATGAAGCAATCGATCAGATGTATAACAGAAGAAAGTGAGCCTGTTTGGAAAAAATAAAAGAAGCATATCAGCATATTATATCAAGGAACATCTAACATCAATCAAGTTATTCTAATATCCATTTTCTCATCTTGAGCGCATCAAATCTCCTAACTCTATATCTTGAGGAATGAAAATCATTGTTTTATCTCTCTAGATCTTGAGAGTGAAATATAAAACTATCAACCTATCATAATAGATTAACAAATCAAATTCATTGGTATTAAAATATTGATATTCTAATCAATTGTTTAGTTCAAACACAATAGATATAATTGTATCATTCAAATTGGTCATCTTCAGTTATTAAATTTTTCACAAAAAAGGTCAAGTACAAGTGAAAATTTTGCAAAAAAAGGCTGCAGGCATGATTTTAATCATTGCAAGCGACATTTCTTTTAGGCGACACACAAATTTTGTCAGGTGACATTACTTTTATCTCAAGTGACAAATTATGTATACGCGACACTGAATTTAGTTAGGCAACAATGAAATTGGCCCAGGTGATAGAGAATATCTAGGGTTTGCTAGGCGTAAAAAGATATGCAATCTGGTTTTTAAAACCTAATTCTACGTGTGAATGTTCTAATCTTAGGTGACAACTATAATTTGTTAAGCGACATTAAACTACATGTAAGTGATGCTAAAAGGTGTGGATGCGACACTTAACATGCATAGGCGACATTAAAAATTTTCAAGGCGTGATTTAACTATTTCTAAGCAACGACAAAATTAAAAATTGCAATAAATGCCAATTAATGAGCAATAAATGCAATACTAGAGTTTGAAAATAACTTACCGAAGGTCCATAGTCAGGTGGCCTTGCATATCTCTGACACTGCTTGAATTGATGCTCTCAAATAGGCACAACCATCTCGAAAATCAAAGGAGAACCAGAGGAAAATCAGCAAAGATAAAAGTAAAAATGAATAGTAAATCTAGGTTTTTCAACCTATTTAAGCTAGTTTGACCTAATTTTGAGGTGAAAATTTGATTTTGACCTATATTAACCTATCACATTAACCAGGGCAAATTGTGAAGTAGGGCATATCATGAGTGTTTTTCAGAAATGAAAACATATCAATTAATCATTCAAATCTATTGAACCAAAACAACAATATGTTTCATTTCTGAGGGGGCATACCATCAGATAATCATATCAACATCAACAACATCATCAAAAATAAGGGACCGATCATAAATCAAAGCGAAAGCTTTTATCAAAAAAAATTTCATAATCAAATGAAAGGGGCATCATATCGAATACAATCGTCAAATTAGGTATCATATCAAGACTGATCATCAAATCAACCATCATATCAGGAACGATCATCAAAGAACCACATCAATCAAGAGAGTTTCATATCAATCATTATTTGTTGTAATCTTGTATCAAAAATCAAAGGATCAACCATCGAAAAACATTAAGAATGAACATCAGAGATCGACCATCGTTGAATCAGGACCTATCAATCAAGCCAGATCAGAGTATTCTTTGAATCGACATGCTTCACATGTCAACTCAAAGAGGGGCATTTGTAATCACATAAAAATGGACAAAGGAAAATCAAAGCAAATTGAGTTAAATCAAAGCAAATCAAGGACAAAATTGAATCAATTGAATCACAATGCAAAATTAGCCAATCAAAACGAAAATCAAATCCTAATTCAAGATCAATCAAAATTGAGAGCATTTTAATCAAGTGCAATCAAATCAAAATACAATTAAATCAATTAATTGTATAGTCTTGGATTAAATTAAATTCAACCCATTCAAGGGGTACATGGCTAAAATAAATCAATTAAATCAATTAATAAAAATCAATTACTCTCAACAACCACAAAAGGGAGGAAAATCAATCAACCAATGAGATTAAAGGAAAGGCATTCACATGGATCAAGCCAAATTGAATCTCATTCACTCAAAGTGAAAAGGAATCTTGACCATTGATCTTGTCTATTTGTCCCAAGCTTTGAGGACACAAAATTTGCATTGTCTTCAAAGGGTGGAACCAAAAACTCAACCAAGGCTTAATCATGATCAAGCACAACTACACCCCCTACCATTGGGAAAATCTATAAAAGGAAGACCAAATTCCTTCATAAAAGGATAACCACATGTCTGAGAATTGCATCCAACCTCTTGCAATTTGAGTTTAGAAAGGCATTTGAGAGCATAATTAGCATTTATCTTGATAATTTTTAGCTTTAGCATTGTTTATCTTTATCATTTTCATTCTAGGACTGTCATTAATGAGAGCTTGCTGAGAGCTTTGCATTAACATTCTTAGTTAGAGAGCCATAGGATGCTCAATTGATCATTGATTTTTCTAAATAGTTTCTCTATTGTGGTTTAATTTAGTTACTATTTCATTTATTATTGATGTTCAACCTTAATTCTATGAAGATACTTTTATTAGTATATAGGTTCATTTCTCAATTGGCCGAAAAATGTCATTCATTCACAAGGTTGCTACATAAAGATACTATTTTCATGTGGGATGAAGAATGTGACCAAGCCTTTACTTTATTGAAGACTTATCTAATAAATCCACTAATCCTAATGCCACCAATCAAGGGAAAACCATTGTTGTTGTACATATTCACTACTGAAAGGTCTCTAGGAGTTCTTTTGGCGCAAGAAGATGAGCAAGGAAAAGAAAGAGCAATCTACTATTTGAGTAGAACTTTGATCAAATATGAACTTAACTATACATTCATGGAAATATCATGTCTAGCAGTTGTCTTTGGATCCCAAAAGTTGAGACATTATATGTCGATGCACAAGGTGAAACTAATTGCAAAAATTGATCCCCTAAAGTATTTGCTAAGCAAAACTACCTTAACAGGTAGGATAGAAAAATGGGTCATGATATTAAGTGAATTCAGCATTGAGTATGTGGATAGAAAAGTAATAAAAGGACAAGTGATAGTAGATCACTTAGCTGAAAATCCATTGACTTCTACACAAACCATTCAAGTGGAATTTCTAGATTCTGCAATTGTAAACATAAAAGCAAAGACATGGAAGTTGTACTTCGACGACTCATATACATAAGGAGGTTCTAGGGCCAGCATATTATTGATTACCCCTCAAGGGTACACTATTCCCAAGTCCTAAAATCTTTTGTTCCCATGCACAAACAACATAGAAGAATATGAGGCTTTAGTCATGGGCATTAAGTTGGCTTTAGAATGGAACATCACCGAGCTACAAGTATATGGAGATTCTCAACTAATAATCAATCAAGTCAATAATGAATACAATACCAAAGATGAAAAACTAATGCCATATAAGACTATGATTGATGCTTGGAAAAAGTACTTTGCTTTGATAACCTTTGAGAAAATTCCAAGAGAGAAGAACAGAGCAGCTGATGTAATGGCAACCTTGGCTTCCTTACTTCAAAAACTAGATCAAAATGAGAAGTACGAATTCTTGGTGGGAGAGTTAGCACAACTGGCATTTGACCTTCCCAATACTCAAATTTTTTCCCTACTTCATGGACATGACTCACCTTGGTATGACCCTATATATACCTATCTCAAAGACCAAGTGTCACCTTCAGACCAATCATGAGCCCAAAAATGAAATTTCATACGCCAATCAGCCCATTACATAATCCTTTCTGAAACATTGTATCACAAGGGTCTTGATGGGACGTTACTTAGATGTCTAGAGGAAGAGGAATCTAAGTTAGCTTTACGTGAAGTTCACGAGGGCATTTGTGGGTCGCACTGAAGTGGTTTAAACCTAGCCAAGAAAATCTTTCGCTTAGGGTACTTTTGGAAAACCTTAGAGAAAGATGCTTATCACTTTGTCAAAATATGCAGCAAATGTCAATAACATGGTGACATGAAACATGCACCGGCACAAGAGTTACATCCCTTTGTTACACCATGGCCATTCTATCAATGGGGATTTGACTTGATTGGCGTAATCTACCCACCTTCTTCCAATGGGCACAAGTACATCATCACCACAAAAAAGTATTTCACTAAGTGGGTAGAAGTGGTTCCTTTGATCACAACCACGAGCAAACAAATTCCCATGTTCATCTTGAACCACATCATTTATAGATATGGTATCCCTCATGCCATAATAACAGACAATGGAAAGCAATTCAAAAACAAAGATGTGGATGAACTTTGTGCCACATTCCATATCACACATCACTCTTCATCCATTTATTATCCTCAAGGAAATGGACAAGTCGAAGCTACAAATAAGAACATCCTCAAAATTTTGAAGAGATCGGTGAATAAATCAGGAAGAGATTGGCATGTGCAAATTAACCCAGCATTATGGGCCTATAGAACTAGCATTCAGACACCTATGGGAGCTACACCATTTTCATTAGTCTATGGAACCAAAGTTGTTCTACCTTTGGAGGTTGAAATCCCATCTCTATGAGTATCATTGAAAGGCCTAATAATAGATGAGGACTACAGAGTTGCCCAACTTCAACAATTGGAATTGCTAGAGGAACACCAAACACAAGCCTATGAACACTTGAACGTATATCAGAATAGAATATCAAGGAACTACAATAAGCATATCAAATCGAGAATCTTTCAAGTAGGAGACTTAGTGTTAAGAGAAAACCCAAAGAGTCAAGCTGAAAAAGAAAAGAAAGTAAAATGGTAGGCTAATTGACTTGGTCTCTTCATCATTGTTTCTTCATTTGGAACAAGAACTTATAAGTTAGCAGATTGTGAAGAAGAAGAGCTACAAGAACCTATCAATAACATCCATCTAAAGAGGTTCTATACATGAGGTAGATGAAAGAGTATAAAGAGTATCAGATGAGGAGCATCATATTTATTGTACATAGTCAAAGAGACATTGAAAATACCAAAAACATTTGAAAAAGAAAAAAAAATGTAAATTTTGAAAAAAGAAAAAAAATAATAAACCCAAAAGGTGAAAACTTGGCAATCAAACACCTTTTGTTCCTTAAGTCTTTCCTTTCAAGTCACATGTGTACATATTGCATTTCCATCATCTCACTTGTAAACTTTCATTGCATTCGTCATTTGTGCATAGTCATAATAAAGCCTTTCAGTCAAATCATTGCATTTCCTATGGCCCTAAGTTTATTAAACGATCACATTTATCACTTGGGGGTAGAAGAGGATTGGAAATTTGACACAAATGGATTCAATAGTGTTGCATTTGGTCACATCAAAGAGAGACTTATCAGAGCTTCAGAAAAGAGATATTTTCGTGAACCTTTGATGGATATCATTGTTCACATCTAAGTATTTGATCCTACAACTTGATCCTTGAGCCTTCATTGACTTTATTATTTGGGATTAAAAATTTACAAACACTTTAAAGATCAGAATACTTGGAAATTCTTTTTGAAAATCATGATACATTGCAAAACACTTGAAGCTTTCTTTTGATAAATCTTTATGGAATTAACTTTTATCACATTTTTTTAGCTAATCGATGATGTTTCGACTAGATTGGTGATGATAGGGACATGATATTTTCTTGCCTTTGAGTGATTGTTTTAAGGAAGATTCATCAACCTATGAGAATTCATCTAACGACATGGTCATCAAAGAACCATCAAGGACTATCCCATAAGATGAAGGATTAACCTTTTCTTTTTTACGCAAACGGATATCTTGTCTATTTAGATCTTCCATAGCTTAATACCAAAATCCACTTGCAACATTGAATCCATTGAAACTGGTATTCATACTCCCATGGTTTGGTCATCCAACTAGTGAGGGTTGTACTAGTTTTCAAAGAGGTTACCAAAAGTGATAATAAGCGGTATTCATATCATCATGATGTGGTTAGTGATGGTTTTACTTACTTTCCAGTCCCAAAATGCTCAATGATGAAAATTTATCTCTATGGCATTTCTTTGCTAAAATCTAGTGACACTTAGTTGCATTGCATTGCATTATCATGTTAGATTGATTAATTGCAATTGTTTGTGGTTCTTTTCCAAGGACAAGGGGGTACATTAAAATATTGGTTAGTCAGAACATTAAAAGAAATGGGGGGTTCAATCAAACGTCTTATCCTTGAATTTCAATCAATAAAAAGTGAGGTTATCTTTTGCATTCATGCATAGCATTAATCATTATTCATTATCCATATATCAGAAAAGCAAAGAAAGAAAAATATCATTTCTCATACATCATTTGCATACATGTAATTAAGGATAGAACTGCATACATTGAAAATCAAAAACATAGGGGCATTCATATTCATATTGCCATAAAAAACTTTGCATCCATACATTGAAAATAGAGAAAATATATCATAAATTCATACATCAATGCATTCATATATCTATATCATAAATAAGATACACTGCATCCATAGCATAATCAAAAGTAAAATGCATCATAAATATCATATAGCTGCATATAAAGATAATCTCATAACAAACTCATCAAGAGAATCAAGAAAGTATATCATCATATAAGTGTTCATCAACATCAATGATCCATCAAATCAGTATATCAAGATACAATATCATGAAAGTGATACATCAATGTTCTGATCAATAACATGACACATGATACAATGATCAACAATGAACAGCTCTGTCATCCAATCATCAAGACCCTATTGGAAAATTGTCAGCGCTCCCCTCAGGATTTGTGACATGGCTTAACCACCTCTTGTGTCTTCTATAAGTCTAGTAGTTGTATTGAGCATTAAAAGGTCGATCTTTTGGTGCAACGACAACCACTACTTGTAAAAAGTGGTATCAAAAATTGGTCATAGGTTCGAATCCCATTAGGTAATGCTGAGGGGGAGATTGTTGGAAAATGGTCAACGCTCCCCTTGGGATTTGTGACATGGCTTAACTGCCTCTTGTGTCTTCTATAAGTCTAGTAGTTGTATCGAGCATTAAAAGGTTGATCTTTTGGTGCAATGGCAACCACTACTTGTAACAGAACCCATAGCAGCACCTGATCCATCCCCAGCACCTGATCCATCTGGACCTCTGCCATCCTGTCTATCCTATGAGGGAAGAGCCTAAGAAGTGCTCGCTATGCTATGGCTCTATGACATCATCATCATGAACTGCTACATCAAGGTAGCAACCTAATCCAATTTTCCCACAACAGTGGATACATCTATTCACAATGACTGCACCTCTCGTGCTACACTATCAATGCTAGGACCAGCCTGTGAACTCTAGCCCATATCCTATGACTATTGAACCTGTGGAGGCACCTACTATGCCAAAACTTGATCATGTTATGTCGAAGCCTAATCCTGTTGTGTTAAGGAAACTCTTTGTAACTGAACTAATGGATCCTGTCCACCAGGAATATGTCTAGTAGCCTCCACGTGAACCTGTCTTTGCTGCCTCTGAGCTCTCTGATGCCTATCAACTACTGCTCTAGGTGCTCAGTCCTGTCACACATGTCCTCTATCTCTGCCCCTAGCATGTCCACCTCTCACCCGTGGCCCATCTCGCCCACCAGAAATAGCTCTAGGAGCTCTCTGTGCCCGTTGCCTCTAACGTCTCCTCCTACCACCACCCCCACCATCATCATCATCTCTGCCATCATCATTATCCTTAGATCTCTCATCATGACTTGGGATAGGCTCAGCTAGATCTGTAAATCTAGGAAATCTACTCCAATCCCACCAATCTTGAAACTCATGAGACATACCAGCATCAATGATACCTGCAAGCATCTCCCATCTACAATATGCCAAACCCAAAATCTGATCCAAGGCAAACTGAAAGTCTATCTGTGCACCCCACATGGATCTCTCCACCTAAACTCGAGCATATAATGCCATGGCCTGTGGCATATCCTATACTCTGTTGTACTGACAAGAAACTTGACCCAAGCAAAAATGCTCAATAATGGTAGTAGACCTGCCAATCATCCATCGAGGAGAAAACATATAAGGGAGCTTATCATCGTCCTCCCTCCATCTCTCACATCCTATGTATGGCTGCCACTAAACCTAATCAAAATCATCTATCTACTAGCGCCAATACTTAGTCTTGCCCAGATGATGTTGGACAACCATGCCATTGTACAGAAAAGCATAAGGGAAACCACACCACTGAATCTGATCTAAAATTGGCCTAGTGATGGGAAGATGCTCCCATACCCACAACTGCAAAATCACTGCACCTGCTGACAACAAAGCACTCTCTCTATAAACAACCTCATGTAGATCATGGTAAAGTTATGTCAACACACATGAGCCCCAATCAAAGTGTCGAGGTTGTGCAAGTAGATCCTTGAGTATCTAGCCCCATCCAACTGAGAAGCCATGACCTCGATGGTCGGGAAGTAGTAAACTGCCGATCAAAGCACCAAGTACCATTGGCAATGTAGGGAAAGAAGCAAACTAAGCCCAAGTGATAGCATCATGATCAATAGTGTTGTCTTCAAACACTCTATGTAGACTGTGCTATCATAGACATAATCATAGTATACCAACTCACCATGGCAAGGAATCCGTAACAAACTATACACATCCTCCGGAGTGATGGTCATCTCTCCAAAGGGAAGGTGGAAAGTGTTGTGGTTAGAGTTTCATTGCTCTACCACTGTGGTAAGTAAACCATAGTTTAGCTGAAACCATGGGATGTCCAAGAGGAAGCTAAGACCACACATCGCTATAACTTGATACTCTACAGCAGTCAGAGCCTGACCCAAATCAATAACCCAAGACACGATGGTCTGTATATATAATCTATGAAAATGTGCCTATTTTGAAAATCAAAGGAATCATATCAGTATACCATATCAATGAGTTATCCTAAGTCAACCAGTCTATCAGATATCAAGAATCAAACCTATCAAACCTAGTACCATTTGTTTGTGTCTCTGTATCCTGAGAACGAAGCATCAATCCTACCTATCAATATCAGTTTTCACACTAATTAATCAAGTCCTACCTATCAATATCCCACTATCAGATCTATCAGATTGACATAATCAAACATTCATTGGTACCACTATCCTGATATCCTAATCAATTTTTTTGCTTAACTACAACAAACCTAAGCTATCTTGGAATTCAAACGATCAGTCGAAGACATAAAATTTTTATCAAAAAATCAACTTGGAAATTTGAAATTTTTTTCAAAACCCTACAGGCGTCATTTGCCCATTACCACGTGGCATTTTATTTTACACTGCAAAAAAATCTATCACACGGTTCTTTATTCCTATCAGGCATCATTTCATGATTCACACATCACTTCAGAACACTAGGCGGAACTTTAAGGAGCCTAGGCGTCATTTTAAAACTAGGGTTTCCTAAGCGGAAAACTAATTGGAAATTAGCATGCATATTCCATGGCTATGTGGAAAAAGATGTTTATCAAGTGATAATTTACAATTGTTAGGCAACACTTTACTACACGGAGGTGTGAGTAAAAAGTGTGAATGCGTGACTTAAAAGGACTACGCAGCATTTAACTACTCCTAAGCGTCATTTCATAAAATAAAAAGTGCAAGAACATGGAAAAGATGCAATAAATGCAATAAAAGAGCAATAAATGCAAATGGGAAGTTAGAAATGACTTACTGGAGGTTCGTAGTCAGGTGGCCTCTGATACCAATGACTCCTCTCGAACTGATGCTCTCTGATAGGGACAACCATTGCGAAAATCACAGTAGGATCAGAGCAAAATCTAAAAAGTCAAAAGTGAAAATGAATAGTAAATCAAGGTTTTTCAACCTATTTAAGCTAATTTGACCTAATTTAGAGGTGGAATTTTGACTTTGACCTATATTAACCTATCAGATCAATCGGGGCAAATTGTGAATCATAGCATCTCATCAATGTTTTTCAGAAATGAAAACATATTGGATTAATCAATCAAACCAAAATTCTTCAAATCAAGCAATCAATATGTTTCATTTCTGAGGGGGCATCAGAGTATCAAAATTGGCATCAAACATCAATGAAACCTAGGGCATTGAAATTTTTGAATCATTATCAGTGAGGCACATATCAGTTTATCAAATCAGATAAGAGGCATATCATATCAGGCAGCATATCAAATTTTTCATATCAGTGGTATATCAGCAAATTAGTAAATCAGGACCTAAAAGTGATCAGGACTAAAGGGATCTTTGAATCAATGTTCTTCCCACATCAATTCAAAGAGGGGCATTTGTAGACACTCAAAAATGGACAAGTGCTTTTAAAATCATCAAATTGCAAAATCTTAACAAAAATGCACTAATTCTCATAAAAAAGGATCAAATCAAATTAAATGGACATTTATTAAATCAAATTGGACAAAATCAATTAAATCATAGGAAAAATCAAATAATGATGTTAAATAATTAAATCAAAGTTTAAAGGGGTGAAAAACACTATATAATTGATTTTAATCAATTAATTGTATAGTTGGTTAATCAAAAATCAAATTGAACCTATTCCCTTACATGGCTAAATTTAATTAATTAATTGAATTTAATTAATCCTAATATCTTTCAACAAAGTTGAGCAACCAATGAGAATTGAGGACAAAAAGACACAAATCACTCAAAAAGAAATGAATCTTGATCACTCATTTTAAAGTTTCAATCTCATCCACTCAATTTTGTCCTTTTGTCCAAAGCTTTGAGACAAACCTTTAAATTGTCCCCCCATTTAAAAACATTGTAAAGTTTTTTACTCAACCAAAGGTAAACATGGTTAATTCACTCTACCCCCTACCCTTGGGAATTTACTATAAATATGAGGCATTTTGAGAGCAATAATCATCTTAGAAATTCATTTGCAAAGCATCCTTATTATAGTCAATTTTCAAAGCAATCAAGAGAATTTGAGAGCATTTGAATTATCTTTGTATCATTTGAGAGTTAGTGAGCTAGAATAAGCATTTTTAGCATCATAATTTCTCATTTTAAAAATGTCACTAGTGGAGATTGAGCTGAGAGCTTCACTTACCACATCTGTTTAGAGAACCATGACATGTCATTGATTTTAGTTTCATTTCTTAGTTAAATTTGTAGTGCATTTGCTTTGATTTGATAGTTAAATATCCTAATTTCATGTAGGTGTTTAGCATACACACACAACTCTATACCATGCACCTCTACTGGTATGTTTGTGTTATGGAAATAAATAATATTTTGTACAACAATGTCATAAAACACTACAACAACATTATAATACCCATGTCGATGTTTTCACTAAATAAATAGTTTCTTTCATTGGTCTAGCAATTTATTATTGTGCTCCGAATGATGTTAAATGTTGCATAGTACAAAATGCTTTGTTTTCTAAATGAAATGCGTGGAATAGAAAATATGATTTTTCACTATAGGTTTCTCCTTCAAAATTAACATTTCTTAACAAAAAAACATAAAAAAAGAAATTAGTAGTAATCCAGATAAAAAAGGATCACCTAGAAATAGGATAACAATACACAAATAATAGCCTCTGCAAGTGCATACAAGGGATTTGTGTTATCTCTATTTGAGCATTAAAGGTTTCCATTAGTATCAAAGACATCAGTCAGTTACTTATATTAACTCAGTCAGTAAAAGCAAGTATACCAAGCCAGTCGGTTAAGTCTTTACACCGAGCATCGAACAGTTTTACCGAGCATCAGACACTGATAACGAGCAACAGTAAACATCGAGCGTCAATATAATCACCAAGCAGTATATACAGTGTTTACCGAGGATCACATAAAATGGCATAGGAATTAGGAATTGCTCATCTATCTATGCAAACGATTACAACAGAATCACAAAATGTTTTACCAAGATCAAGGATCATTTATTGTAAGATTCCATCATTAATTGTGATGGTGATCTTTTGTAATTGTTATATCTAGGTTATTTTTGTACACCATTTATCTTAGGGTTTTCTCTAAGATATTGTAACCTAATTTTGTTAAGCGGCAAAAAAAAGTAGATTTCTATATGTACGTATTTCAAGTCTTTTTGTAATGATGCGAAGAAGAGAAGCTTGACAAGGAAGCTGAGAACAAGCAATGAAGTTCTTGAAGTATTAGCCATCTTCATGAACATTAGTTATCAAGCAGAGTAGAATAGATTATAGAGTTATTTAGATTAAGCAGAATCAAATCAAGCTACCAAGTAATTCAGAGAAGAGAATCTTCACAGTAAAGGTGATATCTATTCAGTATTTCATAGATCTGTATCAAACAATTTGAGTTGTCATTAGCAAATAGATACCTATTGATTTCTAATCATTGTAATGGAGTTTTGGTAAAATCTCCTAACAGAGTAGACCTAACAGTCTTTTTGTAAATCTCTTAATCAAGTGCACACTCGAGTAGTGTTGCTAAAATCCTATCACTAGGTAGATCTAATCGATCTAACATGTTACTACTAATAGTGTAAGATCATCAGAAGTGATCACCACTTGTAGCTCTAATAGGAAAACCTTTTCTATCCCTAGTAGTGAAGAATTTGTGGGTGTCATCCCCACCATAGTTTTTACCTTCTAGCAAGGGTTTCTGCGTTACCAAAATACTTGTGTTATGTGTTGTTTATCTTGTTGATTTCATGCTATTTACCTTTGATAGTTAAATAAATGAATGATGCATACAATGGATACAAGTTATAGATGAAGGTTATTACTGTTTCCTATTTAAGGTTAGAAAGGTTTATGAGTGAAATTTTTTGTGGGTACTGATTCACCCCTCCCCTCTCAGTACCCTACCTCTCCAATTCCAACAATTGGTATTAGAGCTCAGTTCTCTTATTGGACAGTTTAATCACTGAATGGTAAAGATCTAAGTCATGGAGAGGTATAAGTTGGATAAAACCATAGAGAATCAAAAGATTCAAATGTAGATGTTTGTTGAGCAGTATAAGCAAGCCAAGGAAGGATTGAAGAAATTACTGGTTGAAAGGAAGAACCTAGCTATTCTGCAAAATGAGATTGGCTACCATGAAGAAGTGATTGACGATGTATTTGATCACATTGGATCTAGTTTGGGAAATATCTCTGATGGATCTGAGAGTATAATTGTAATACCCCAAAAATGGGCTATAGGTTCATTAACCTCCTATATCAACAAATCGAACAGAATCAACATCAAAGTCCTAACCAAAGGCACATCTGAACATCATCGAATCCTAATTGATTATCTTAAATTCTGCATCAGGAAATATTCCTAGCAATATTCCTAATTATCTTAATTATTTTTAATTTAATGATTATTTGGTGATAAATCCAATTTATCCTAAAGTTTGATTAATTGAATATTCTGAATATTTAATTAATTAGATTTAATACTGCCACTTAATTATTTAATTGAATTTAATTATATTTATTCCTAAATTGTATTATTCAAATTTGACAATAAATCAAATTCCTATCATTAATTGATTAAATTCTTATTTAATTGATTAAAGCAAGTTGTCATATTTAATGATATTATTTTTTAATAAAAGTTTGATTAAATAGTTAATTAACCCATAAATTAATTATTTTCTTTCAAAAATCAGTTAAGTTGAGAATAAATCACTTTATTTATTTATTAAATCATAATTATCCATGTGCATATCAAAGAGCAGTAAACTCCAAATTAGAAAATCAATGCAAGTTGTTAGCTTTTGGAGATTCAACATCCTTTTTGAGTTCAAAAGTTGATCTAAACTTCTAATTTGAGTTAAAATGTGCTTTTGCATGATTTTTGTGAGTTAATTATCTCTTTATTCCTGATAATTCAAAAATCAACCTGAGTTTATCAAGAGTGATTTATGGCTTTTTCCATGTGCTTCCAAAGCCTTGGATTTCTATAAAATCAAGGCTCAGCTCTTCACAAATCATCTCACATATCCACAAATTTGCATACTTACGCTGTCAAATTCAATTCAAGAGTTGCACAATCACGCTGGAGAATTGGAATTGGAGGAATCGAAGCCTCTTACGAATCAACATTTTTGTGAGATCAATCTTGTTTTTGCATATCATTGTTAGATAGATTTCATATCAGGTCTTTCATATAGATCAGTTTCATATCAAGTTTTCATCTTAATTGCATAGAAAGATCAAAAATATAGTTTAGTTTGCATTCATTCCATATCTAGATTTCGCATTCAAATCCTTCGTTTAGGTGTCATCAAAGTCACTGATCTCAATTTCAATCTGAGAACATCATACTCGCATCTATTAGAAGGCAGTAAATCACCTGGTTAGTTTAGCTTTAATTGCTTGCTAGATTTCAATTATCACTAACCTCTAATGTTTTACTGAAGTGTTGTGTCCACAGATTAGGTACAAAATTCACACACACATTTCTGGCACCCACCATGGGGCCCTGATACAAGTTTCCAATTCAATTATATCAATTTCTATCTTTTTCTTCTCGGTTTCTGTGCAAAAATGCAATTTTAATTTTTGTCTGTACCACTATCATATGAGTTTCTGACAAAAGTTGTATGAGACTACACCCACTATCGTATGATAGTCTATCAGATCGAGGATCATGCAATACAGTACACACTATCATTTGAATTCCCAACTGTCATTTCATCATACACCCAATGTCGTACGAGTTTCTGGACTATTGTCTGGGAGTAGACCCACTGTCGTACGAGTTTTGACAGCAGGTTTTTTATTGTCATTTCATTTTTCAAGGCAGTTTGTCAGATTTAGTTTTCAGATTTTGACTAATGGCTAATCTTAACAATTGAAATTCTCTATTTGTGGATTGACTCCTGCTATTTTTTTTGATTGGGAAAAGCACAAGAATTGTTATAAATAGGTAAACATCTACTAAGTGTGTTGCGAGGAATTCAGCTAATCTTCTCAGCTGATAAGACTTCGATTTGGACTTAAAACAAACATCTCTTGTGTTTAGCTTGAGTGAATTTTTATTGCTTTCCTATCACAGACTTCAATTTGGGACTAAAAATGAACATAGTTTGCTTTCAGCATGTTTGTTACACATAGTAATTAGGCCCCATGAACACTATTTGTGGATCTTGAGAGAGTGGGTTTCCAGTGAAACTCTTCTCAATGAAGGATCCCTTGTAGGTGGGGAGGATACTTTGAGAGTCTCATGCTCTACTAGATCAGTGTGTCTTGAAATTTTGATCGAGGCATTCTCTTTTCGGAGGGGTTGATAGATCACGAGGGGTTGATATCATAGATCTTTGTGAGATAATCTTACTCATAGCATGTTGGATTTATCTATCTACTATGTTTGGGTGAAAGTGAAAAGGCTAGAGAAGTATGCTCTACTCCCTTTTCGGGTAGTATCAAAAACTTGAATCCTTGAATCTGGAACCAGTCCCCATGTGCTATACTTTGTGAGTCATCTTTAGAGAGGGTTAACCGTAGTGGACATTCCCTGAATTGGGCCAACCACATTGACAAAACCTCAAGTGGTAATAGCCATTTTTTCCATGGTAGTGATAGCCGCTATATAAATGTTCTTGTGGAAGAAATCTTCACAAGGTGTGGTTCATTGTGGGTTCTTAGATCTCCCTAGCAGCTCTTGATTGATTAATTTCTCAGACTGTGTCAAAACCCTAGTGCGCCAGGATTGGAGTTCACCCCTTTGGATCATAAAAGTTGCAGAGTCAAACCATTACTAAAAACCCTAGAGAGGCCAAATTTTCATTTTCAGGAATATGTGTGTTATTGCAAAAATTTTTGGAACATACACAATTAGCACTCACAAGGATTAGCACAATTTGGTCACTTGATTGTTCATGCACAAGGTTGCTTTTGCCCTTGTTCATTGTTTTTAGACATGCTTGAAATCACTTGCTTGTTGTTCTGTGTGCTTGTTTATCTACTTGGTTACCAAAAAATGAACAAATCTGGTATAATCTTCAAATTTGGACAGTACAATTTGCAAACAATCCAAAACTAAAAACCCTAAATTTGCAAAATTTGAAGTGAAATTCCTTTCTGGAGTCAAAATTCATCTCAGGAGGTCAAAAAGTCATACGAGTTTTGGCCAAGTGTCATTTCATACCTACCCAACTGTCATTTCATCGCGAACCCAGTGTCATACAAGTCTTGTTGCCAGAAAATTCAAAAAGTCAAATCCTGCTGCAACAATTATCGTGCATGTTTTTACAACTATCGTATGAGATTTTAAAAAGTCATTTCATAGCATACCCACTGTTGTATGAGTTTGTAGAGTGTCATTTGGGAAAATTTGAAAAGTTGTCAGAAAATTGTCAAAATTGCAAGATACCCAATGTTTCCAGCCTAATTCTAGAATCTATCGAACAAATCATTATGTCAGGAACAGAGCAGTAGCTATTGAGAATCCTATCATTTTTCAAAAGTGATCTTTTGAATCTGATCCAACCTTCTGTTTGATCAATTTGAGTCCTTTTTATCTCGTGTCAAAACCTTGTCAGATCTATCAATCTTTAAAAATAGACTAAGTGTTGAGAACTCGTGTCTGCTATCTTTTGGGAAATCTACCCATACATCCAGGGCATAGTATCCTTCACCCACATCTAAATCAAATCTTCAAAACAATCATAATCTTGACAAGGTTGCGTCATCTGATTTTCTCGAATCAAATCATTCTTCAATTGTCTTCATCCTTTTCTTATGTTTCATTCAAAGTTAATGGTGGAGACCAGAGCTTCCTCACACAAGAAATCAGGAGAAACATCTCAAAACATACCTTTGACCAATATCCAGGGTCCAACTCTTGAACAACTCATCAATTCTGGTCTTTACAAAGACGATGGTCTTGGTAACTTTTGATTGAAAACTGGTTACGTACCTCCTCCATCAACTCACGGAGGTAATCATCAAACACCTCCTTGATCTATCCCAAGGAGTCCTAGAACTCCTACCATGTCTCAAGCAGGGATGAACCATGGCTCTCAAGGAGCTCAATCTCAACATGGCATAGATCAAGCACCCACACCTGAAGAAATTTCCCAATACCAAAATGATGATAACTTCAAGAGAATGATGAGGCATTTCTTGAAGGAAGATAGGGAAACATACTTTTTAGATTTGGCTCATCAAGGATCTAAACTTCCTCCTCACTTTAATGTTGAAGATATCATCACACATGAGGAAGAAACTCCTTTAACGGCTATGATGAAACAAATGCATGCTACCTACGTGAAAATGAATAAGCTTGAAAAGGAAAAAGAACCCAAGGAGTTCTCCATGGAGGCCCTATGTCCTTTTCCGTTTGACAAAGACTTGTATATGCCACCATTCCCAAAAAGAGTGGAGATGCCAAAGTATGACAAATATGATGGACACTCTAATCCTCAAGATCATGTCAGAGAGTTCTGTACACAATCCATGGAATTCATGCATGAAATGACCTATCTGATGCGTCTCTTTCCTAGATCCCTGGGAGGAGCATCCATTCAATGGTTTTTTAGATTGCCTCCTATGATCAAAACTTTTGAGGAATTGATTAAATTGTTTTATCAACAATACTCCTACAATATTCAACATCCAGTCACCATGATCAATATCTATAACCTCAAGCAATATCCAGGAGAAGCATTCCTAACATTCCTCAAGAGGTGGTGAAAGAAGTTCTCTCTATATGCTAGACCAATTCCCGAAATGGAGAAACTCAAAATCTTTATCAATAATCTTGTTCCATAGATCAATTATCCTTTACAAATGCAAGATCATGTATCTTTTGATAAGATGGTGGATAATGCAATCAAGATTGAGAAAGTACTTGTCAAAAAAGGAGACATCACACTTCAAAATGACAAGTACGAATCGGGATCTAGTTCCAAAGATAAAAATAAAAACTAGAACAAGAACAAAGGCATTGTCACGGATGGTGTTGTTGACACTATCCATACCCCATCAAAGGCACCAGCCTAAAATCTGACTCTTGGCACCCAAGCCATTAAAGCTTCAGAACAGAAGTCATCCGAACCATTTCAAAAGAAGCCAAAATACAAAACTTGGGATAAAAAGAAAAAATTCACTCCTCTTGGACAATCTTTAGAATCAGCTATGAGAACCCTACTAGCTGATAACATCATCTCTTTGCCAACAATCTAACAATCTGATCAAGATCCTAAGCCACATTGGTGGAAAGAAAACAAATTCTGTGATTTCCATCAAGGTAAAGGTCACAAAACTAATAACTGCTTGCGGTTGAAGCACACTGTTCAAGATCTGATCGATGAGGGAGACATAAAAATTGATAATCCTAAAAGAAATAACAATCACACAACATTTACAGAACCATTTTCATAGCATGGTCAGGGAGTTTCAACTTCTCAGCCTAACATGGGGGCAAAAGTCAATTACGCTTACCTTGGAAACAATGTTGTCATCAATATGGTTGAACCATGTCTCTCTGAAAGTTGCAATGTCATCACTATTGTATGAAGAGAAAGAGATCATTCCTCAGCTAATGCAGTTACTCGATCGCAAGTTTAGACACATCTAAAAGGACAAATCCCAGATTCATCTAATGTCCCTAAGATACCTTTCAATCTTTCATCTGCTTCCAAATAGAAGGCTACTTCCAAATCTTCCAATCCAAAGGATACAAGGCCTACATCTTACAACATTGTCCAACAACTCCAGCACACAAATGCCAAAATCTCTATGTTTGAGTTACTTCGAATATCTCCAGCTCATAGAGATGTGCTAGACAAAGCTTTTCTCGGCTCTAATGTTCCTGATGACCTAGATCTAGACAGATTCTAGACTATGGTGGGACATCTTACATCTCCATAATATATCTCCTTTTTAGAGGAAGATGACAACTCGCTGAGTCACCCACGTAATCAGCCCTTACACATAGAAGTCTTGATCCAAAACCGTAGAGTCAAATGTGTGTTGATAGATGGGGGTGATGGCCTCAACATTTGTTCTTAGAGCTTAATCACATAGTTGGGATTCTTAGAAATGGCTATTGATCCTCAAAAGAAGATAACCATAAAAGCCTATGATGAACAAGAAAGATCTTCTAAAGGCACCATTTTCTTACCCATCCGAGTGGGCCCAGTAATCAAAGATACCACATGTTAGGTACTTGATCTACCTTTGGCTTATAATACACTTCTAGGGAGACCCTAGATACATGAAATGCAAGCTATTCCTTCTACGTACCATCAATGCTTGAAATTTCCCTATGAAGGAGTAGAGGTTATTATCCCACCAGATCTGAGTACAACTTGCAATACATTGAAGGAAACTGTTGATAAGCTTGTTCCCAATAACAGACAATCTTCCATCAAGCAGCTAAATGTTGCTTCCACATCCAAGATGGAAGACATTGCTAAAGAGGTCAATATCAAAGAAAATGGGATGGGAGAATACATTATAGAGCCAGTCTTGTCTTTGAAATCTCTCCCAATCTCACCTATGTCATATGGACAATCTTTGAAGCAGTCTAAATCAGAACCTATGGAAGCATATAAAAGAAATTTTGTGGCAGAGCAAGTATCCAAACAAGAATTTGAAGAGAATGAAGTTGTGCTTGCATGACTATACAAAGATGATTCTGAATCCAAAATTGTTCAAACTAGTGATTCTATAGCACCTAAAATCCCTTCTAATTCATATGGTCCAAGGAACAAATTGATAGCCAAGATGGGATATCCAGGTCAAGGACCTCTAGGAATTAGAGGAAAGGGTCTTGTGACACCCATTTCACATACTGGTAGAGTAAACAAAAATACTATTGGCTTAGGTTTTTCAAAGAAACCCTATTTCCTCAAAGGTGGTTGTTCTCATGTCATAGAACAAATTGCACCAGGAGAACCCCTTCTTAAGAAAGAAGAAATAAAACCCTCAGATGATGATTTAGACAGCTCGGAGCATATCCCCTATGAACATTTTCCTGTGGAAATCAAAGACCTTCTTGACACAGAAAATGACACAATGAAGAGAATCAATGTAGTAGAAACACAAGAACCTACTGTAGAACAAGAGATGGTTGCACCACAAGAACTAGCTAATCTCAAAGGAAATCAAACTGATCAAGAGGAAGGTGGTAGTTATTCTGACACTGATTCCCATGAATATGAATTCAAATCAGAGACTGAGGGTAACCCCTTTTGGGGTATTCATCCTGACTTCACACATATCCTAAGATTTCCTAGAGATCCTGAATCAAAAGCTGAGTCAAATGACTATGAATGGGGAGCCATTCTAGAGGAAGATGAGCTTATCATGGAGAAGTATGTTGATACTCTTCACCAATACACACCTACTCCCAATGTAAGTCTAGAGAAAAATAATGAACTTAACGTGTCTGATCCACCTCTGGCTAAAATGGACTCCCACGATGACATTGAGCCTATTCACGAATTGAATATTTTGAGTTGTAATATCACCTTTGAACTTGAGCATCAGGTTAGGACCAATGATGATAGATCCATATCAATGAACACCATATCCCAAGCCTCTCCTGCTTTGACTATCCAACGTCCTGACCTTATTGACCAAACTTCCACGAATTTGAGCCATGATGTTTACACCTTTCCCAATGACTATGCCCTTGCTTGTTACCTCAATGTAGTTGAGCCTATGAGGACTTCCATCAATGAACCGAGCATCACTATGATCAAGTCAGACATCAAATATCTTAGTCAAAAGAATAAAAGTAGAAAGAAAAAGAGTTCTGAGGGTGAAAACCACTTTGTGGTAGTCTTAGAACCTATAAAAGTAAAAAGAAAAGACGTATCCAAAGGTGAAAACCTCTCTGAGGCACCTATGGATGAGATATTTGATGTCCTTCTGAGTCATTTACAGGATAGATCTCCAGTTCTGATTGAGCCCACTCAATCTATCAATTTGGGTACAATGGAGGAACCACAATTGGTACATGTAGCGCAATCCTTATCAGAAGAAGAGAAATAGAAATTTACTACATTCTTAATAGAAAAAAAGATCAACTTTGCATGGAAGTATTCAGATATGCCAAGGTTGGATCCAAATATTATCATGCACCATCTATCTATTTCTCCCAGAGTAAAACTTGTGAAGCAAAATTTGAGAAAGATGCATCCTCATGTTGCACTCTTGGTCAAAGTTGAACTAGAGAAACTCCTAAAAGCTAGATTCATCCATGTCATAGACTATGCTGAGTGGATCTCTAACATTGTACCTATTTCAAAACCATATGGTTCAATCAGAGTGTGCACAGACTTTAGAGATGTGAACAGAGCATGCCCAAAGGATGATTTTCCACTACCTAACATTGATATGATAGTGGACATGACGGCGGGTTACGAGATGTATTCCTTGATGGATGGTTTTTCTAGATACAACCAAATCAAAATTGCTCCAGAAGACCAAGAGAAAACTTCTTTCACATGTGCATGGGGCACCTTCTATTGGAATGTCATGCCATTTGGGCTAAAGAACGTTGGTGCTACATATCAAAGAGCAATGACATCTATTTTCCATGACATGATGCATCAAACTATGGAGGATTATGTTGATGATACTTTAGCAAAATCAATGATTAGAACTGAACATCTAACTGACTTGAGCATGATCCTAGATAGAATGGAAAAATTTAGTCTTTGACTAAATCCTAAGAAGTGTGCTTTTGGTGTCACTTTTGGAAAACTCTTGGGATACATAGTTTCAAAGAAAGGTATTGAAGTTGATCCAACTAAAGTAAAAGCTATCATAGAAATGCAACCACCCAAGAATATCAGTCAAATGAGAACTTTGCAAGGGAGGGTACAATCCATCAGAAGATTCATATCACATCTTGCTGACATATCACAACCTTTCACAAAGACATTACATAAAGGTGTGACTTTTACATGGAATGGAGAATGTGAAAAGAATTTTGACCAAGAATTATCTCTCAAATCCACCTATCTTGATGCCTCCTATTCATGGGAAGCCATTGATATTATATGTCTCTGCAATAGATACATCACTGGGGGCATTGCTGGCATAGCATGATGAGAACAAGAAGGAAAGAGCTATATACTACATCAGCCAAACCTTAGTTGCATATGAGAAGAACTACTCAATGATCGAGAAGGCTTGTCTAGTTGTGATCTTTGCATCATAGAAACTGAGACATTACATGTTAGCTCATACCACTCAGTTGGTAGCAAAAATCGATCCACTAAAATACCTACTAAGCAAAGCTGCCCTCACAGGTAGACTAGCTAAATGGGTCATGCTATTGAGTGAATTTGATATTGAATATGTTGAGAGAAAAGCTATCAAAGGACAGGTCATTGCTGATCACTTAGCTGAAGCACCACTTTTTGATGATACACCAATGCAAATGGAATTTCCCAATTCCTCTATCATGCACCTTTCTTCTAGAGAATGGCAGTTATTCTTTGATGGCTCCTACACATAGAATGGATCTAGAGTGGGCATATTGTTCATCACTCCTCAAGGATACTCGATACCCAAGGCATTCAGATTAAAGTTTCCTTGCACAAACAATATTGCTGAATATGAGGCACTTCTTAATGGTATGAAAATAGCAATCCAGTGGAGAGTGACAGAGATACACATTCATGGAGACTCACAACTTTTTATCCACCAGGTCAATGATGTGTACCAAGCCAAAGATGACAAGCTCATTCCTTACAAGAAAATGGTAGATGATTTAAAGAAATACTTAATATCTATCACATTTGAGCAAATACCTAGAATGGAGAACAAGGCTGCCGATGCAATGGCGACATTATCTACTCTCTTACAATAGCCCGAACATGAGCTATGCTATGAGTTCTTGGTGGAAGCCCTATCCTATCCTGCATATGACTCCCCTAAAACCCGCATGATCTACACTGTTGTAGGTTATGATTCATCCCGATACAAAAATTTGTTCTCCTATCTCTACGACAAAATCATTCTCAATTCCTTTAACCATTTTGAGAAATGAAACCTTATCCATATCACATCCTGATATGTCATCATTGGTAATGATCTGTACAAACAAGGTCTAGATGGTATGCTACTTAGATGTTTAGAATGGGAAGAGTCTCAATGTGCATTAGAGGAAGTCCATGAGGGTATATGTGGGTCACACTCAAATAGTTTAATGTTAGCTCGAAAACTTATTAGGGCTGGGTACTATTGGCCTGAAATGGAAAAAGAGGCTATTAAATTTGCTAAAAACTATCAACAGTGTCAAGTACATGGCAACTTGATTCCTGCTCCAGGGAGAGATCTAATTCCCTTTACTACACAATGGCCTTTTCAACAATGGTCTTTTGATCTCATAAGTGCTATCCATCCACACTCTTCTAATGGACATACCAATATAATCATAGCTACAGATTATTTCACAAAATGGGTAGAAGCGGTTCCTTTGACACAAGCAATGGGGAAATAGATATCTATGTTCATCCTGAACTACATCATATGCAGATATGGGATCCCACATTCCATAATCACAAATAATGGGGGACAATTCAAAAACAAGGACCTAGATGATCTATGTGCCAAAGTTAAGATTACTCAACATTGGTCTTCTATCTACTATCCTCAAGGGAATGGACAAGATGAGGCTTCAAAAAAAAATCTCTTGAAAATCTTGCATCGAACAGTTAATAAAATAGGAAGAGACTGGCATCTCATGATCAATCTAGCTCTCTGGGCCTACAGAACAAGTATCAGAACACCCACTGGGGCTATATCATTTGCTTTAGTTTATGGGTCTGAAGCAGTACTACCTATTAAGGTTGAAATCCCATCACTAAGAATCAGAATGCATGGTCTAGTAATTGATGATGACTACAGAGTGTCTAGGTTGCAAGAACTTGAACTACTAGATGAGCACAGACAAGCAATGTATGATCATCTTAGAGTGTATCAGAAAAGAATGTCTAGAGGCTACAACAAGAAGGTTAGACATAGAGAATTTCAGGTTGGTGATCTAGTCTTGAGAGAGAATCCTAAAAATCAATCACATAGAGAGCGCAAGGGGAAGTTTGAACCCAACTGGTTGGGTCCCTTTGTAATCACTGCTACTTTTGGCTCTGGTGCCTATCAACTCTCAATGACTGAAGGAGAACAGCTCTGAGAACCAATCAACGTTCTCCATCTGAAGAAATTCTACGCCTAAGGCATTCAATGTTTGGTAAAATGTCCTAAAAAATCTTAAAAATTGGAAAAAGTCCTAAAAAAATGAACATCTTGGTGAAAACCTAGCAATAGGCACCTTGATGATTCACAAAAAAATTGAAAAATATCAAAAGTACAAAAAAAAAAGAGAAAAGAGAAAAGAAAAAAAAGTGCCTTGGTGAAAACCTGGAAACAGGCGCCTTGGTAGAAAAAATAGAATCTCTGCCAAGATGGTGAAAACCTGGCAAATGGGTGCCACTTATTCCAAAATGCTCCATCTATCAGCACAATCTTGGTCTTTCCTAGCTTTCAGTCTTGCTTTAGTTTGTACATATATCCCGGTTTGTTTTAGCATTTCCAATTTTCAATAAGTCGATCTGTACACCAAACTGCACAAGAGTCTATATCCTATCAATGCTTAACACTTGGGGGCAATTAATGTCATATCCTATGGTCTCCAATATACTTTAGATGAGTCATATCCAATCAGAGTCCTTTGAAGCTTCATTTGAGTCTATCTGTCTGTCTCGTCTCCAGAAAGGATTTTGCATCTACTACAATGCAATCAAACATCAACACAAACTGAAAACAATCTATGCTTTTTACATGCTTTTATCTCCTTGTATGCTTACTGATTCACATTGAGATTTTTGCATATTGTGTCCCTTTAAGCTCTTCGATGATGTCCTTTATAGGATTTAGAGAGTGATGACTTGAGGCATAATCTTTTCTTTGTCTTCTGCTTGTATGTGAAAATCTAATAACTTTGGAAATTCTGGATTGAAATGGTGTCTGACTGTAAGAGCCTCTATCTCGAATTGGATGGCCATGCGTACCTCAACCATGGATACCCAAAAAATTCAAGGAAGTTTGATCTAACTATTGTCTTTATGAGTGAGTTCTTTCTCCTACTGTGAAACACGATCTTGCCTAAGGATGTGACTAATAAAGGGTCACTACGAGTAATTCACATTGGATTTAGAATGATCTCTTGATTGTTTGATGTGTTTGTAACGCAAGGCGTATTCAGGTCATCACGACATTTATGTTTTGATGCTTATACAAATTGCTATATCAAAATGGACATGAGTTTCTGGTCATCCTGACATTTGTGCCTTGGTGCTTATATCTAATCCGACATTTCGAAAACAAAATCAATATTCATATATCCATGGTTGTTTGACCAGTGGGTGTTGTATTGATTCTTGCACATACAAATCGATATTCATATGTCTATGGTTTCATAGCTAGTGGGCATTGTATTGATTTATCTGGATACCTAAAAGTTCAATGATGATAACAAATCGACAAATAATCAATGACTAGGTCCTAGGTTTTAGGTTGCATTTCATTTTGCATGTCTCTTTGCATTTTGCATGTTTGCATGATCTCACAATGGATGAAAAAACTTCAAAGCTTAAATGATTCTTCAATCACATTTTCAAATCTAACAAGAGTTGGACTATACATGAAGGTTCCTCCAACGAAACAGCAAGTAGAATCCTTTTTCGGGATCAAAATCAAAATCTAAGATCATTCATATTATTAACTGCTTGCATATTCAACCTTCAATCTTCATAGAAATCCAGTATTCAACTTAACTAATTATCTTACATCAAACTATCAAAATTTCAACTTGGTTAACTATGGTCAACTCCTAGTCAAACCTAGTCAAATTCGGTCTTCAGGACCTCCAAACAATGCAGAACCCATTCTCAAATGTGTATAACCATTTCTCAAATCAATTAACATGCTTCTACACCATAACGCTGACTTTTCTTGTCAAATTTCAATTTTAACCCTGAAGGGGGCATGGTATTGCACATCATTCAAGTCTCTATGAATCAATCTATAATCAATATTTCATTAGTAATCAAGACAACAATCACATCTAGTTGTTGATTCATCAAAAGTCCTCATTGCTCGGGGCAAATCTATCATCGCTTGGGGCATATCAAATTCATCGAAATCCATATCAATCTAGTATTCTCTTAATCTTATAAATTGTATCAACTTTTCGCAGCTATTGACTCATTAGTGTTATTTCCTTGGTTCTTCAATAACTAAAGGGTTCAGATGTGATACCAATGTGATTCTTCTAAGATAATTGAGTCTGGAATTGGTCACTCACTTCTTCACAACCATAAGGTTTGGGATCAGGTGTTTTGATGCTTTTGTTTCATCGGTTCATCGTTGTTATAGTGAACATTATCTTTGGTCGTTTAGGACCTAATATCTTCAAATCTTCAATCATCATATCTTTTGAAACAGTTTCATATCTTTATCATACATAGACTATCTTTGAACCACTGCGCTTTGCATAGTAATTCAAAGAGGGGAAAAATGTAAGACCCCAAAAATGGGCTATAGGTTCATTAACCTCCTATATCAACAAATCGAATAGAATCAACATCAAAGTCCTAACCAAAGGCACATCTCAACATCATCGAATCCTAATTGATTATCTTAAATTCTGCATCAGGAAATATTCCTAGCAATATTCCTGATTATCTTAATTATTTTTAATTTAATGATTATTTGGCGATAAATCCAATTTATCCTAAAGTTTCATTAATTAAATATTCTGAATATTTAATTAATTGGATTTAATACTGCCACTTAATTATTTAATTGAATTTAATTATATTTATTCCTAAATTGTATTATTCAAATTTGACAATAAATCAAATTCCTATCATTAATTGATTAAATTCTTATTTAATTGATTAAAGCAAGTTGTCATATTTAATGATATTATTTTTGAATAAAAGTTTGATTAAATAGTTAATTAACCCATAAATTAATTATTTTCTTTCAAAAATCAGTTAAGTTGAGAATAAATCACTTTATTTATTTATTAAATCATAATTATCCATGTGCATATCAAAGAGCAGTAAACTCCAAATTAGAAAATCAATGCAAGTTGTTAGCTTTTGGAGACTCAACATCCTTTTTGAGTTCAAAAGTTGATCTAAACTTCTAATTTGAGTTGAACTATGCTTTTGCATGATTTTTGTGAGTTAATTATCTCTTTATTCCTGATAACTCAAAAATAAACCTGAGTTTATCAAGAGTGATTTATGGATTTTTCCATGCACTTCCAAAGCCCTAGATTTCTATAAAATCAAGGCTCAGCTCTTCACAAATCATCTCGCATATCCACAAATTTGCATACTTACTCTGTCAAATTCAATTCAAGAGTTGCACAATCACGCTGGAGAATTGGAATTGGAGGAATCGAAGCCTCTTACGAATCAACATTTTTGTGAGATCAATCTTGTTTTTGCATATCATTGTTAGATAGATTTCATATCAAGTCTTTCATATAGATCAGTTTCATATCAAGTTTTCATCTTAATTGCACAGAAAGATCAAAAATATAGTTTAGTTTGCATTCATTCCATATCTAGATTTCGCATTCAAATCCTTCATTTAGGTGTTGTCAAGGTCACTGATCTCGATTTCAATCTGAGAGCATCATACTCGCATCTATTAGAAGGCAGTAAATCACCTAGTTATTTTAGCTTCAATTGCTTGCTAGATTTCAATTATCGCTAACCTCTAATGTTTTACTGAAGTGTTGTGTCCATAGATCAGGTACAAAATTCACACACACAATAATCTCTGACTTGTCTAAAAAGAACCTTCACTTAACCGAACAAGTGAAAGCACCGCAAATCAGTCAAGAATCTCAGATGGTAAGAATGGTAGAAGGAATAAATAATGCTAGACAGGCTGAGAAAGAAAAGAATCTAGCTATTGAAGACCGAAGATAGATGACTGAACAACTTCAAGCAAAAGAAAGTGAAATACATAGACTCACTGAGCACCATTTTGAAATTTCTAATCAGATGTTGATTGTGAATCAGGAGGTCAACCGAGTCAATGGTGAACTATCAAGAAAACTTGAAGATATAGGTGTACTCAGAGAAGAGAATGAAAATTTGAGAAATGAAATAAAGACTCAACAACAACACAATGAAATGATGAAATTGGCTAAGAATAGTTCTAAAAATATTGATGACTTTCTGACTAATCAAAGAAGATTTGGAAGCAAAGCTGGATTAGGCTATACCTGCAAAGGAGAATCATCACAACAAGCTGAACAAGTCAACAACAATCAAAATCAGAAACCTAAAGTGTTGACATGTTATCATTGTGGCAAACCGGGACATACTTCTAATGTGTGTAGAAGCAGAGCACAAGGTAAACCTCCAGTCACTCCTAAGTTCAATGGATATTGTTACTATTGTGGAAAATATGGTCATCAAGCTTATGAATGTAGAGTTAAACAAAATGCTAACAATCATACTATGGAGAAATTATGTTACACTTGCAATGAACATGGACACACTGCACAAGAGTGTAAGGCAAAAATAAAGTAAGTATGGACTCCAAAGTAGAAGACACAATGCAAGCCTTATCAACCGAAGAGACAAGGTAACTCTTGTGTTTGGGATTACAACACATGGGGCTAATTGTATTGCATGCGATAGATATGGGCACATTATAGAGAACTATAATAGGAAAAGATGGGTTGGACAATCACGAAGCTAGACAAGCACTGGAATGGCATGTTTGCATTGTCATAAGGTTGGTCGCCTAAGAAAGGACTATAGAGACCAAGCACTAGAAGAAGGACATGTATTTGAGAGTGGAAACACTATTGCAGATATCATGAGAATTAGGAATACTATGTGGAGAAAGGCATCTAATCAGAATGATGAGTCAAGCAATGCTGTTGGTGAAACCTCATCCACTAGATTGGGTGACATCGGTACTTCCACCTAAGGTGATATAGGTATGTATGGTACTGATATTTCAAATGAGTATATTTTACATATAGTTCCTTAAAAATGATGTGCACATACCAAATCTTCATGAATAAAGATGCATTGTGGTTTATATGTAATGAGCTGATAAAGTCACACAGTCGGTTAATGCTAGACCAAGCAATGGTTACTCGTCGGTAATCACTATCCAAGGTTAACTAAGCATACGTATCAACTAAGTAAGAAATTGTGTATTAACTAAGTTGGTGATGTTTTGTGGTCATCACCGAGGTAACAACTATCATCACATCGGAAGTAGGTCAAGCATTTATTGCAAAACTTTCAAGCGGGAATACAAGAAAAAGCTATAAATAGACGGAAGGGTTAATCATTTTTTCATGAAGCAATTGAAGAGTGAAGATTTCACAAAGAGAGTTTCAGCCAAAAGGATGTTTTGAAGGATTCAAAGCTATTGTAGATCGAACCGAGCACGTTCTTTATTAATTCTGAGTAAGTTTATCTGCTATCGAACATATTCATAACTTAATTACTTGTTTCAAAACCCTAAATTAAGTGATGACATCCACATCCACTGCAAGTAAATAATTGAATGTTGAAGAGGAAATAAATCTGATAGTTTCAACAAATTTTGATGAACTAAAATACAAGTTACACCTAGAAGTAGCATCTAAAATGGATTTAGCGGGCACTTTTTTAAGCATCCCACCTAGGTTTTTACTGGTTGAGGATGTTAGATCATACATTCACTGTAAGATTGGGGAAGTAGGAGACTTTGAGATGATTGTGGTGTTTCAACAAATTTTTGGTAAGGATGGAAAGCTAAAACTAGAGTATACTCAAATTGAGAAGACAGGGTTATCGTGTGCCATACATTTTCTGCAAAAATTCAAAACTGAGTGGATTAGGGTCATATTGAGTCAGTATCATGATGGAAAGTTCTAGTTGGATAAATCATTTGTGGTTACAAAGAAAATGATCAATAGGGTTACAGGTTGCCCGACTACCAATAAGGCCAACGCATTCCCTAGCTCATCCCTAGCAGATGTTGAAAAGAACACCGGAGCAACATGGGATGGTCCTGCACTAAAAATTGCTACAATCAAAGACCTAGAAGTTAAGTTTGCTTCACATGTGATTGGGTACAAAAAATTTCAGTTGAGCAGATTAAACAGCGTACCTTGTAGTGTTGTGGACATGGCATACAAAATGATTAAGAAAGATCACCAGGTAAATCTTGCAGAGGTATTGTTGAATCAAGTAAAGGAGAACATGAAGACAATAAGGTCACAAAAGATGAATACGTGTAAGTTTGGTTCACTCCTTGTTTGTTTGTTTTTCTATCTTCAAAATTATTTTCCTAGAGTCGGTAAAATGAACTAGAAAACTGGCAAACCGGCAAACCGATAACAGTACAAATTTTTGAGATATTGAACAATTTGAGAGATAATATGAACAAAGTTCTAGATGAATATTTTGAAGACTTTAAGGTTAAGATGAATCTTAGAAGTAGGATTCCAAGTACATTGGTCGAGAAATATGAGATGGATATCTATTTCCTAGTGGACACCGACCATACAATGATTAAAGCTATAGAACTGAGAACTAAATGGCTAGCACCTAAGGGCTATGAAATGGATTATGATTTTGGTTTGAAATCAATCAAGGAACTACTAGCATTACCGAAGGACAAGAAAGTTGAGAGGTTTGGAACCTATGAAGAGGCAAAATCAAGAATTAAAATAGGTCTTATCATCGGGTAAATCACTAGAAAAGCAAAGAAAATGAAGAAAGATCTAACTGCAAGGTTTGGAGATGTTTTTGACTCATTAGAGGAGTCACCGGTTGAACTTGCAATCGAAGGTCAGTTGATATTGGCTGACAAACTATATGATAGTGAGGAAACCGAGTCCGAGAAGGAGAAAGATTCTATACCAGTTTCTCCCACCCCAGCTCCAAAGAAGAAGCAGTTGCCAGTGTAGATAGGTGCATGAACAAGGTCAACAACTGGAGCCTCACCTCAGAAAAAGGGAGCTGTGAAGATAACTAAGCCTAAGGAAGCTACACCAACCAAAACTTATGCTAAAAGGAAAACCAAGGTTGTAGTTGAGGCACCAAAGAAAAGGAGAAATTTGATAAGAAGTCAAGAAGACCTTGAGGAAGAAGAAAATGAAGATGACAATAATAAACTCAAGGTGGTCAGCAATAAGGTAGGATCCACAGATGAGATTGCTAAAGATATAATTGAGAATGGAGATCTTGCAGATCTAGAACTCAGTAGGTTGAACAAAATGTCTACTGAAGACCAAAACAAAATTGAGGAAGCACTCATCCATATGATGATAAAATTTCAATGAGTTCCATTAGAATTTGAATTATCACTACCCAAGGCACTAGAAGAAAGAATTACACAGAAGTGGTCCTATTCCTTGGACACTGAGAAGAAAATGAGGGAATGATCTCTAGTTCAGGCAGCTCCACATTTAAGTATTGTAGAAATTAATGAGCATATGGAAAATTACTACAAGAGATTCAAAGTGAAAATCCAGGCTATGCAAATTTTAGATGAGAACATGGAAGATGTAGATGAGACTGATCATCTCTTGTGGGCTTCAATTCTTAAAGCTAGAGAGCAAGATGAGAAAAATGCCTTTATAAATCTATCTAAGAAGAGACAAAATTCCAAAGGTAAAGGTATTTACATTGATGATAATGTAGCTGAGAAGCAAAAGGACACAAGTGTATCATTTACCAAGGTAGTTGATACAACTCTTGAAAAAGAAGAAATAAATATTCCACTAGGTTCATCAGATCCAGTAGAGATCCAAGTTAAGTAGAAAACTAATGATGATGTACTCATTGAGGAGATCACAAATGGTGATCTTGATGATAGAGATGATGATGATGATGATGTAAACCTTGCACTAGATCATACACAGGATGAAGGACAAGCCACCAAGTGTGCATTTACATCATTACCAGGTGAGCTTCCTGTTCTTGTTGAAGCAGTTAAAATTATTTCACAGGAGCAACCTGATGGCTCAGTCCCCAAGCATCCAAAAGACACAATAGGGGAACAAAGCACTGAGACACCTGTAGAAACAAATCAGTCTAAAGAGATAGAGACATTGGAGGTAGAGCCAAAGGATCAGGAGAATCCTAATATAACCGAGACCTCTACATTGAACACATCAAAGGCTCTGACATAGTCTACTGACACTAAGGTCACTGTGGCGCAGACAAAGGTAGAGACAGTGTCAATGAGGAAGGTTACACCAAGTTCTGAGGTAAAGGACATAGTACCAATTGCCAAGAGTTCCTCAAGAACTAGAGAAAAAGAAGAAGAAAAAGAAAGGAAAAGGGCCAGTCACTTTAGATAAAGTCATAATTATCCCTAAGTGTGACCCAAGCACCCTAAGCCCCAAAGAACTAAGAAAATATGGGGATTTATACACCAGAAAGGAAGCACAGGAGAAATTAAAACAAGAACATAAGAGCAAGGAAATACTTGAGAATGTAAGAGATATCTTACAAAAGGTTGTTCCCGAGGAACACATTGATGAAGACATTCCCATCATGGACCAAATAGCTACACTCGCTGACAAAATCAATGCCCCAAATGTTGAAGCTGAAAAGAGAATAAAGGAAAGGGCAGAATCAAAGATACAGGATAAAATTGCCGAGAGAATCAGCCAAGAAGTGGCAATTAACAAGGTTAAGCTATTCAAGGTCATAACTGAAATTCAGGCTATTACTAATTTTATTTATCAAATCTTGTTCAAGCTATGCACTATGGAAACCTTCACTATTGAGATTAGTGAAAAGATCAAACAGCTGGATATTGAAATCAATGCTAGTGCACAAGCAGTCTTAACTAAGCCTTGAGCCATTGCCAAGCATATCTTGAAAGTTCAAGAACTAAGGTAGTTAAGAGCAAATCTCAAGAAAAAGGAAGATCAAATCAGTGAACAAGTCACAGAATTGCAAACCGAGTTGCTTCCCTACTTGAATTTTTTTTTGAAGAATATAGTTAGGGCACAAACACTTGTTGCAACACCAGAGATTTCTATGTTGGACGACATCTTTGACATGCATGCACAAGTCGGTGTTGAGCACATTTCTCTCACCAACTTGAAAGAGGAATGGGAAAACCTCTTGGAGTCATTGAAGAAAACCCATCAGCACATTTTTGACAAGTTGTAAGTATACATATTCTTATTTGGCATTAATATCAAAAAGGGGGAAAACATGTATATTGAAGATAAAAAGAGGGATAACATGTATATGCCAAATATGTACATAAAATGCTAAGTATACTACACATTATCAGAGCACACACCGAGGGGGAGTATATAGAAATTTTTTTATCAGTATATATGTATATGACGAAGTTATAATTTTTGAGACATAAGGTCTATATGCATTAAGGTTTTGATACTAATGCCAAAGGGGGAGATTGTTATCTCTATTTGAGCATTAAAGGTTGTCATTAGTATCAAAGACATCAGTCAGTTACTTATATTAACTCAGTCGGTAAAAGCAAGTATACCAAGTCAGTCGGTTAAGTCTTTACACTAAGCACCAAACAATTTTACCAAGCATCAGACACCGATACCAAGCAACAATAAACACCGAGCATCAGTATAATCACTGAGCAGTATATGCAGTGTTTACCAAGGATTGCAGAAAATGGCATAGGAATAAGGAATGGCACATCTATCTATGCAAATGGTTACAAGAGAATCACAAAATGTTTTACCAAGATCGAGGATCATTTATTGTAAGATTCTATCATTAATTATGATGATGATCTTTTGTAATTGTTAGATCTAGGTTATTTTTGTACACTATTGATCTTAGGGTTTTCTCTAAGATATTGTAACCTAATTTTGTTAATCGGCAAAAAAATGTAGATTGCTATATGTACGTATTTCAAGTCTTTTTTTAATGATGTGAAGAAGAGAAGCTTGACAAGGAAGTTGAGAACAAGCAATGAAGTTCTTGAAGTATTAGCCATCTTCATGAACATTAGTTATTAGGTAGATCATAATAGATTACAGAGTTATTCAGATTAAGTAGAATCAGATTAGGCTACCAAGTAGTTCAGAGTAGAGAATCTTCACAGTAAAGGTGATATCTATTCAGTACTTCATAGATCTGTATCAGACAATTTGAGTTGTCATTAGTAGATAGATACCTATTTCTTTCTAATCATTGTAATAGAGTTTTGGTAAAATCTCCTAACATAGTAGACCTAACAGTCTTTTTGTAAATCTCTTAACCGAGTGCACACTCAAGTAGTGTTGCTAAAATCCTATCACTAGGTAGATCTAATCGATCTAACATGTTACTCCTAACAGGGTAAGATCATCATAAGTGATCACCACTTGTAGCCCTAACAGACAAACCTTTTCTATTTGTAGTAGTGAAGAATTTGTGGGTGTCATCCCCACCGCAATTTTTACCTTCTAACAAGGGTTTCTGCATTACCAAAATACTTGTGTTATGTGTTGTTTATCTTGTTGATTTCATGTTATTTACCTTTGATAGTTAAATGAATGAATGATGCATGCAATGGATGCAAGTTATAGATGAAGGTTACTATTGTTTGATGTTTAAGGTTAGAAAGGTTTATGAGTGAAAGTCTTTGTGGGCACTGATTCACCCCTCCCCTCTTAGTACCCCACCTCTCCAATTCCAACAATTTGTTGGGTATATTAGAAGTTAACATGAATTCAAAACTTATTTACGTTCAAATTTTCCTTTAGCTAGTTTTTATTCTACTTATTCATTGCAATCATCTCATCTACAATGATGTCCCTTTGTCCGATAACATTTTTGCATCCAACTTGTTCCGAGCACCACATCATCCAAGTTTGTGGGGTTAAGCTTGATGCAAATCAAAGCCAACATACTAGTGGGGATTGAGAAGCCAAGATCGAGCTCGCACATGTACAGGTCAGATTTCCCCTTTGTCATGAAGTGGTAGTCATGGGTGAGAGTGAGCATGTAAGTGCCTGACATCATGCCACCATAGATGGCTACCTTAGTGGGGATGCTAAGCCTCATGAATGTTGTAGGAAAAGTGTTTACCAACATTGGTGGTGACGAGGACTATTGTGTTAGGGGATTATTCAACCTGATTGAGGGTGTCGATGATGGCATCAAAGGTTGGGGGATTGAGCCTATGCTTGTCCTTGTACTCACCCACGAATATCAAGATGTACATGTTCCCTTGCTTCTAAAGGTTGCACATCCTCGCTAACTCCTACACAATGCATTGCCTAACTAGGCTAGAGATAATTTCTCCTTCCATAGAAGCAAAAAATGGTTCTTGACATAGGAAGTGAGCTCTCCTGGCTCAACTGCTAAATGGATCCATCCCATTCCTCCTTCAATCCATCCTTTGGTTTTATCTTTGGGTGCTCTACATCTACTCCTATCATTGAGACCCTTGATCTGATGGATCTTAGGATGATCACCTAGGAATGTTAACCCCAAGTCTAAGCCCAAGCTATGTTCCTATCCCTTCTTACATGGGTCGATGCTCTCCTCAACTTAATGGAAAACAATCCAGTTATTATAAACCGAAAATCAATAAATCCTATAGTTATCGTAACATCTAACGAAGGCATTTAATCATATATTTCTCCTGTTCTATTGACGATTTAATGTAACAACTCATTTCTCCCATTTGCAATGGGACTGTAGCAGTGTATGAAAGTAGACATTAGAAAAGATCAACTGACGTGTAAAGTGGTAAAAAAATAGATGTAGTAGATTGCTTCAATGGTAGTCATTCTCTCTCTAAGATTGTCAATCATTGGATTAAAAAAATAGCTCCTCACTTTCATATAGTGAACGCCATCCATCTACACCGTTTATTTTTGTTCTTGTCACATTTATTTCCTTGGACGAATGTTTTTATGTTCACGGAGAAATTTGTTCATAAAAGGAGACCACCATAGCTGTATTTTATGTAGACCCAGACATCGAAGGGATAGAGGGGTCATTGTCATGTTGGTCATGTGATAGATTCTAGCCAGCACGATGATCTGATATGCAAAGAGGGCAGAGCCTATGTGACTCTGGTTCAGTTTCAAGAAATGACAAGCCATTTAGAGGAGTCAAAATATGTAAGAGATGTGGGTCCATCTTTGTAAGCAAATCAAGCTCATTCCAGTCCATATTAGTGCATCCAGAACAAGAGAAACAACCGCATGTTTCTCCCACCCCTTCTTATCACCTATTATTGATATTGAATGCTCTTGAATGGAGGTGGCCTTTATTGGGATGTTTAGGTGCCATAGTGTTTAGAGTAGTTCAGCCAACGTATTCCTTTTTCAGTGGGTCAATGGTTTCTGTCTTCTTTTATCAAGATAACATCAAGAAAAAGGTTTTACTTTGAAGCTCTCCTTCTGGTGAAACTCGGGCATCCCATGATTGCAAGATATGCACAAAATAGTTTATTAAAAATTCCTTAGGGAAAGTCCCCATGCCGTTGCTTAGCTTATTTTGGCTAGCAGCGACTGCTCAATGTTTTAAGGAACAATTTGTGGAGCCAATGGCCCCATGAATATTTAAATTTGTTTCTTATTTTTTATTCAATTGTATTTTAGAATAAAATTAGTAATAATTGTTTTTGCACTTAAAAGTTGGAGGAAAAAAATTCCAAGAAAAAAAGGAGGGAAAGAAATATGTGGAGCCACCTCACATTTTTTCAATAAGTAGTTGCTACTTATTTTCAGCCCCCCACTTTTTTCCAAAGCTTAATTTCAATTCCTAAACTTTAGCTGCTCCACTAAATTAGGAAAAGATTCTAATTTATCCTTTTCCCATGATTTAAATTTTGCATGGGAACACAAAACTGCTTAAATTTAAGAAGAAAATGCACTTAAGTAGTCGCATGGGGACATGGGGTTATAACCTTCCACTGGCAACCGTAGATCCATGAATTCTCACATAGTTTCTTTTTGTGCTTTCTCCATACAACGCGAAGACCCACTAACTCCCATGTACTATTTTACATCACCCTTAGAAAGTAACAAGTTATGTGTTGATACATAATGAACTACAAGATGGAGAGTGGGAGTAGTGGGAGAGGCGGGCGTTTAAAAAATAGGGTTTCTACTTGTCGCAAGAGATCCTCTGTGATAGCTTTGGAAGGAGATGATTCAGATGAAGACATAAATGGACATGTTGAGAATGCAGAAGATTTTGTGGGGTCATTGGAAGGTGTTGATGGAAGGCATCTTTGGAGGGTGACCTTGGTCACTTTGGTTTTGGTTGCATCCTCTTTTTCTATTTGGATCGGGGGTTGTGGTAGGGTTATGCGTTGGTACAGATCATAGCCAATGGGTGTCATTCTTTGGCCTATGTTGCTTCTAGTGTAGATCATAGTTGATGGGTGTCTCTCTTTGGCCTACATTGCTTCATTGTCCTTTGGGTTTGGATTTTGACGGTTGTGCTTTGGATGGTCATTCTTTGGGGTTTGGATCTTCCACGCCCTGACCTTGTTGTATTGGCTTCAACTTCTCTTGGGTCTGGGTTTATTCTAGAGATATTAAGATGTGGCTTTGTGGGATATTTGGTGAGCCCTTGTACAAGTCTGAGTTATATTTTGTGGTTATTCCTGCTAGGAGGGCTTGCACTAAAGTCTATTATTTGTGGTTCCTCTTAAATGTGCCTCTTTTTCCTGGTGTCACATGTTGGTGCTTTTTAAAGATTTATGTTGAGATCAGGGGAAATTTTTTGAAGTTTCCGGTTGGTTCCTCTTGTGATGGTGACTTGGTTGTGTTGGGATTAGACATTTCTAGAGATGGAGCTTTCCTATGGGGGAATGATGCAAAGCTCTGGGTGCTTTATGGTGAGCCACATTGCATTTCTAAATCATTTATTGTGGTTGCCGCCGCCAAGATGGCTTTTGTTAAAACTTATTTTTCTTTGTTTCTCTTAGTGTGGCATGTTTATCTAAGATGTATCTTTTCTTTGCACTCAAGTTATTTTTTGGTCTGGAATGGTTCTAGTTCCTCTTGTGGCTTTAGTCCTACAATGCTTGGTAATCTAGTTCCCACAAAGTTTCTTTCTTTTGCATGATTCTTTGTTTCTTCAAAGGCTACGAACTCAACTTGGGTTTTGTGGTGGATGGGAGTTTTCTCCCTTCTTTGGTCGGTCGGTCTTTGTGGTTGTGCCTAGTTGGATGCTAAAAATTTTCAAAGATCCATTATGGCATTTTTCTTCTTTTGGTTAAGGAGGCTTTCAAGATTTGGGGTTGCTCAAACCCTAGGTAGAATCTAGTGCTTATCTTTTCCATTGATTCAGTTGGCTCCTGAAGGCATTCTTTTGTCTCTTCCCTTAGAGACTTCTATAAAGGTGAGGTCTCCCTTATTTTTTATGAGGTTCCTTCCTACACCCTAGTGGAGGGTTATGCTCTTTTTTGTTGTTGTATTCCTTACTCTCATTTCCTATTCATGTGGTTTCATCATATATGGAGGTGGTGATGTATATTGTGGGTGAGGTTGGCTATGGCTTGGAGGGGATTTCTCTTGCTACTAGTTGTTGGGAGGTGGGGTGGTTTCAGAAGGAGTTTTTGAGAATGATTAATTTTTTCTTTAGAATTTCCTATAGAGGTGGGATCACCTTCTATCAAGGTGGAGGGAAGTTTTATTTTGGGAAAGGTTTTGTTCTTTTGGGAAATCGATGTTTCTCTTAATTGGATGGTTCTCTTATTGGCTTTGGGTTGTTGTCTTATATTGCTCTATCTATTGCGGCTATTATTCTTAGTGGGGTTCCATATTCCCCTAAAAATCTAATTGAATAGGGTTTTGGGCCCCTTCAAGACCTATTTTTTCCTTAATAAAAAATAAGTTATGTGATGATTTATTAAGATGATAGGGGAGAGGGAGGGAGAGTTGGATATGAAGAGGGAGAGGGACAAAGGGATAGGGAGAGGGGAGATAAAGTAGATAGTAGGAGAGAGAGAGAGAGAGAGAGAGAGAGAGAGAGAGAGAGAGAGAGAGAGAGAGAGAGAAATAAAGGTACAAAGGGAGAGAGTGAGGGAAAGGTATGTAGAGAGAGATGTGTAGTTCAATAGCCCTCTAAACCAAAGTGAATATTCTCATGACTATCATTATTTTCTTGATTTTGCATGAGGTTTATACATTAATAGGATAATTTAGAATTTAAAACAAGAATTAAATGCATATGTACCTATTAAAATCAAAATTTAAGTTACCCTTAAAGTTTGATAATCTTTATAATTCAAATTCATTTTCGGCTTTGACTGTGTATGTATTTTTAGCATCAATGTTTCAAATCACACTTTGTAATCCATCTAATAATGTTGAGAAAGTGTTGGATATGTAACAACATAAGATAATGTTACATATCATGTTACATGATATTTTTTTAACAACATATCTTGCACTCTCTCTCAGCTTGGTGATGGATCACAAAGTGTGATCCAAAACATTGATGCTAAAATACATACACAATCAAACCCAGAAATAAATATGAATAAAAAATGGATTGTGGAAATTTGATAATGTTACCACTAATAAAAAAGTTGACTACAATAATGGTGACTAATAAGAAGAAATCCTCAAAACATGACTCTTAAAATTAAAACAAAATAAAGCCTTCATCACTTAAAATTCCACAAAAAACCTATCAACAATATCACAACAATCTAAACAAGCAAACCTATCAACTCTATCAAACCAATCCAATTAATTGAACCTTTAAACCCAATTTCATTATACACCAATGCTCCCTCCTAGCACTTGATTTGACCAAGATTGGATAGCTATAAAAGATACAATATAAGGCATACAAGTGGATGATGTATTGTTCCAAGTTTGACAATCTTAATAATATCGTAAGTCAAGAGCCTCTCCCCCATCTAAAAATAAATAAATAAATAAATAATAATTTAAAATTAAAAAAAATCATGTCACCACTAATAAAAAATGTGACTACAATAATGGTGACTAAAATAGTAATAAGAAGAAATCCTCAAACCATGACTCTTAAAATTAAAACCTTCATCACTTAAACTTCCACATAAAACCTATCAACAATATCACAACAATCTAAACAATAAAACTTATCAACACCATCAGACTAATCAAATTAATTAAACCTTTCAACCCAATTTCATTATACCACCAATGCTATCTCCTAACGCTTGATTTGACCAAGAGTGGATAGCTATAAAAGACACAATATAAGGCAAAACATGCATTTGGCATGATAATAATAGGAATAATGTTGAACAGAGGTAGGAAGAGCAAGGGAGGGAGAGCTAGGGTTTCGGTGATGGACGAGGTTGAAGAAGAAGATTGTGATAAAGATGAGGTGGATGGGAGAGTTGTGGCTATGGCTAGGTGTTTTTTGTTGGCCTAGTGCTCTACTTTTGGTGCTCCTACAATGGCCCTTTTATATTCTTTCCATTGGGTTTTATCAATGGTTGTAGGGGTTTGGGTAACATTTAGACTTATGATAATACTGATGACAAGAGTTTTGATGGTGTTATGTATGTTAGGGCTAACTTGGTGGTAGTCTTTGATGATGTGGACATGTTGGTTTGCTCAGATTTTGGTTCATCCTTCTCTCCTTGCCAATGCTCAAGGGCATGTCTGTATTGGAGGTTGGGTCCTTTCTTGCCATGACATTGTTTTGGAGTGTTGAGAAAGCCCTCTTCTATATTATGGATTGTCTGATCTTTTGCGGTGGTTGACTTAGGCTTGGGGGTCCCTTTTTCCTTTTCATTTGAGATCAATGGTGGTGAGGTGTTGATGGTTTCTCTATTTTGGTCTTTTTCCCTTCTGGTAGTCTTTGTTGGGAGTAGGTCTTTGTCCTACTTTCCCATTTTGGCTAAAGATCATTGTGCTTACCATTGGGATTCACTCATGTTGGTGAAGTTGTCTTGGGGTTTTGTCTTGGTTGGGATTTCCTCTATTGGTAGTTGTTGTTTTCAGTTAAGGGATGTCTTTTGGTGATTGTTGTCTTGGCCTGGCTCTTAATGGATTTTAGTTTTTAGATTTGGTCTATTGGTACTACTATTTTCTTGTTTTTCATCCATGACACTCCTATTGAGGTGGAGTTTTCTCATAGTTTTCTCATATTGAGGTTGGGATTTGTCTTGTAGTGTAGAATTGAGTTTTACTCTACTTACTTCTTATCTCTTCCTTCATTGATCTTGTTGAGGTGGGGGCTTCTTCTTTAGAGGTGATGACATCTTCTATTGAGGCAGAGATGGGCATTTCTAGTTTGGTGGGGACTTGTGGCAAGGGATCTTAGTCAATTTTTCTTTGTTGGTTATGTGATCCATTCTAAAACTCATGGTGGTGGTTGGGGAATCCTTTCAAAACCATATGTTGGTGATCTTCTTATTTCTACCAGTCCTAGCTGCTTGGGAGGAGAAGTTGATGATTTCAACCCAAAGGTTGTGGGAGCCTTTCAAAACCTAGTCACCCAAAGGTTATGTAATGTTTATATTTTTTGGGGTCTTAAGGTTATGGGATTCTTTCAAAAACCCATTATTTAGGTTATGGGAGCCTCGCAAAACCCTTGTTCTATGTACTTATGAGCATTCTTATCTGATGGCTTTGGCCTTTAGTTTTCTCAACCCCTTCTGTGATGCCTAGTTGCTAATGTTGGGTTGTTGGTTGGTTGTTGGTTGTCTTTTGTTATCTTTTTTACACAACTTCCTGCTAGTGGGTTTTGTATCCCCATAAAATCCACTTGCAAGGGCTTTTGAGTCCCCTTGAAACCTATTTGTTCCTTAATAAAAAAATTTATAGAAAAAACCAAAAAATCTAAAAAATATCACTATCTAGTAATGTGCTTATCCAAGTTCATAAGGTAGATTCCAAAGATAATCAAATTTCAAGTTTGTATTCCTAGAGCAAGTTCGCGGCTATAAACTTAATCTAAAATGAAAAACTTGGCCCAACACAAAACAAAATAGAAACATTTTTCTTTGGATCCACAAAGCTAGGACATTTTTAAATTTCTAGAAAAAATAAATATTGATATTTTCATTAAATAACAATTGTTTATCCTTTAATCATAAAGCTAAATGATCTCTATTTTGACATACTTAATATCTAATATTGTCTTATTGGACCCACTCCACTCCACTCCATCTACAACACATTAATCTTTGAATTAATTTATTTTTCTCTTCTCACCTTTATAATACTAATAAGAATCAGACAACAACTAATGAAATTCATAGTCGAGATATTCACTGTAAAATGATTAGATTATATTTTGAGGAAAAATGTAAAGTTTAAACTTTTTTCATTTATCTTAATTATATTTCATAAATATAAATAGTGATTGATGTAGAGCAATTGTATCTACTCTTATAACTTTTGTCATTGTGTTTAGCTTTTGGATTTACTGTGTAGTATGTAGATTGCATCAACGTTTCCAAACACACTTTGATCTATAATCAAGATAAGAGAAAACTTTTATCATGTCAATTAAATTATAATACTTGCACCGAAAGAGTTTAACATTTGAAATGAACGATCTAATAGGTGAAATCAATGGTTCACATTTATCAAGAAACATGTAAGATGATTAAAACTATTGTAACCGTTGATGTATTTAGGTTCCATGTATTTGATTGGTTTATCCTATTTTATCGTTGCATGATTTTCTATTGCCTTCAGTTTGTTCCATGACATAAAAAATGATTCATTCAATATATTTGACCTACCAATTACTTTTGAGGTATGAAGATTAAATGTATTTATATTTCTTTCTCACTTTATAATTGTTGAACATATAAAATGACGATTGTTTAAACACTTAGAAATCATTCATCATTGTTTGATTTATATATTTTTTATTTGTTTCTTATTTTGGGTTTGATTTAAGGTAATTAGTGTTTCTTTAAAAAATAAAAATAAGAAATAACATTTAACCTTTATAATAATTATTATATATTTATATTATGAAAAATTAGTATTTTTCTTTTTAAAAATCAAATAATAATATTCAATAATTATAAATTTATAATGGTTAATTGTGTATTTTTATATTTATTTCTAAGATTTTTCTTTTGTAATATACTATTTCTTTAAGTTACAATTTATTTTTGATTATATTATAAGATTTTTTAAATTCCTTATAAGATATGTGGGTATATGCACAAAGATGGGGGACCAAAAAGGTGCCACTTTGCTTTTTGGTCCCCCATCAACCATATTGCATACGCTAAAGTGTGTGTGCCCTATAGGGCCCACGTACTATGGCTTGGATTGCCCAAGCCTTAGGCTTGGGCAATTCAAACCATAGCGCGTGCGCCCTTTCAAGTTTTGCATAGGGCGCATGCGCTATGTAAAAATATGGATTAGACTTTTATGGTTTTGCATAGGGCACACGGGGGGTGGAACTTTTGTGGTTTTACAAAGCGCGTCCGCTAAGAATATGGATGGTGGAACTTTTGTGGTTAACGTGCTTTGTAAAACCACAAAAGTTCCACCATCCATATTTTTAGCGCATGCACTTTGTAAAACCACAAAAGTTCCACCCCCCGTGCACCCTATGAAAAACCACAAAAGTCTAATCCATATTCTTACATAGCACATGCGCCCTATGCAAAACTTGAAAGAGATAGAGATAAGGGGGAGAGAGAGAGAGAGAGATCCCCTCTCTCTCTCTCTATTTCTCTCTCTTCCTCTCACTCTAACTATTTCTCATCACTATTTAAATTTGACTTACATAGGGCGCACGTCCTATGGAAGTTATAGATTTCAATAGTGTGCTCGCCCTATAGGGCGCATGAGCTTTGTAAGGCATTGGAATTTACCAATGCTAAGGGTTGGATTTTCCTTGGAGATTCAACCTAAAGGCTTGGATGATTCAAATAGGCCTGAGATGTGTTTTCCAGCAAACATACAAAAAAATGACATCTTTTTTTGTGTGCTCCTCATCAGGTTTACTCATGGCTCAAGAATGTAAAAATTAGATGACGTGATATTGCAGATCTCTCTGTTATCTATTTAAGCATATAATTTATTTTGAATTCTGATTATGTTAAGTTTTTCATCTCTAATTTCTTTTGTGTATGTCCATTTTTTGTAAAAAACCAACATGTATTTTGGGCATAGATTTTGGCTCGATCATCGAAGTTTGCAACAAGTTACATTTTTAGAAACTAGGGTCCATTCTACACACTTTTTAAAAAAATAAATTTGATTTTCGATTAGTTTTAAATGATTTCTAGGGGCAGCACACAGAAATTTCATGTTTTCAGGATGTGTGCACTTCATAAATTCATCAAAAATTATATATTCATCAAAAAATTACCAAAAAATTCAGGGATAAACTATGTGGTGTTAGCTAACTTCTCACTAGAGCGATTAAAAAAATTCAAAAAAAAAGTTAACATTTTAGGGGAGCACACTAGACGCTATGTTATGTTTGTTCACAAAAAATAGGACCACTTTTTGGGCTCCTCTTTTTGAGGGCCTTAATCTGCACCATTTTCAAAATAAGTTTTAGGAACTAGATTCAAAGTATTACAACTCTTGTTTTTGTCACATCTTAAAATTTTGAGTCTAACTATCTTCAATTTCTTGTTGAAGTTTAGAGTTTGCTGATTTTAGGAAAAAAGTGGCATCTTATACCCCCTTTTTGGTCCCCCATCTTTGTGCACTTACCCATGTATACATCATAATTTTGAATTATTTTACTCTATTCATCAAGTATAACAAGTATGGCGATATTGACTTGAAATATATGGCAAATTTCAAATTGAAAAAATTAATAGACTAGCTATTATATCTTTCTTTCTGTTGAAGTAATTTTAGGTTTTCTGAGAAATTATCATTTATGGTCTTGTTAGCATCCGAGTCCTACTTGTGTCTCACTTATTTTGTGTCTCTGCAAGAAATTTTCCAATTAGGGTATGATTTTCAAGATTCACCATGTGCAAAATGTTTGCATATCCTTACCCTAGGTCTTTTTGTCCTCGGTAGGGTTTTATCTTTGAAATATGTCTTAAGTGTGCCCTAGATATTTTCTATTTTTATTTTACTTTTCATGGCACTTAAGTTTTCATATGTGCACATGATCATAAATCTTCCCTAGTGTTCGTCGAGTCTCATGATAAAATGGTTAAGTCCCTTTTCATTCAGCAAATAAGTGACACGGTTCAGTTTTCTTTATTTCATGCAGTCGCGTGATCTCCAATTATGTTCGGCAGTTAGTATTTCCATCTGGCGATCTAGTGACAATGCTATCTCTAGTTCTTGTGATTCCTGGTAGTTTTCTTCAAACATCTAGCAACCCAGCGCAACGGTCTTCTCCCATTCACTTGATGTTGCAGTGAAGTTCTTAAATATTTAGCGATCAAGCACGGGCCATTGATGCACATCTTGATCAACGATTGTCTTTATTTCTCAAAATTGACTCTGTAGTTAATAATAGATCTAGAGATTCAGCGAGGTCGTTATGTCATAATCTCTTGATCTCGGTGGTTAGTAAGAAAACATTTAGTGATCAAGCTAAGGAGGTTTTTTCTTGATCTCCAAGTCCTAGTGGTTAAGTGTAAAATGTCTGGTGATTCAACGAAAAGCTTTCAAAGGGATAAGATTTGTTTAGTCACATGATCTCTGGATATTGGTTGATAGTTAAGATAAAGGCATTCAATGACTTTGATTGGTACCACTTGGAGTTTCTTCAAGGGCAAGGCAAATCAAATAAAGGCCAAGATGGACATGTTTGGCCCAGGCTACAGTAAAGATCTGCCTCCAATTTATGGAGATGATGGAAACATCATAAGTATTGAGGAGTGGAAATCAGGCATGGGTTAGTTGGTGATTAGACAAGAGGCCTTTTTGAATGATGATGGTGTTACAAGTAGTGGTTGTTGTTGCACCAAAAGATCGACCTGTTAATGCTCGATACAACCACTAGACTTATAGAAGACACAGGAGGTTGTTAAACCATGTCATGAATCCTGAGGGGAGTGTTGACCATTTTTCCAACAATCTCCCCCTCAGCCTTATCCAAGGGGATTCAAACCTATGACCAAGCTTTGATACCACTTGTTACAAGTAGTGGTTGTCGTTGCACCAAAAGATCAACCTGTTAATGCCCAATACAACCACTAGACTTATAGAAGACAAAGGAGGCTGTTAAACTATGTCACGAATCCTGAGGGAAGCACTGACCATTTTGCCAATAGATGGCTCCTTAGATATTGATAGGTTCAACAACATTCTGGATGACATGTTTACAACTAAGAATTAATGTACCAGATTTTTTGTTGACACAAAATCCATCACTGACTCAAGGTGGGACAAATAGGTCAAGCTATTATAGAGCCTGAAAGAGTACACCTAGCCTTTAGAGGAAGAAGTTGTAGCTTGGGATAAGAGCACCAAACTGAAAAAGAAGAATCCAGCTGCCATTGAGTTGGAAATAGGGGAAGAGGAGTGAACTACACATGGCATCTGATCTTTGAACATAGGGAGGGTAACTATCATACAAAGAATGATGTAGGTTAGCCAGATGGAGGTCATCATTCACACAATAACTTTCTGCAGTTACTTAGAATATCTTTAGACAAAGGTGCCACCTGTGAAGATTCACTATGATTGGAACAAACTTCTAGTTTCTTTTCTGTTTCATTTCATGATGTAATGTGCTTTTGTCTTCTAGTGCAAGTCACTATCATAACCATTTGAAGCTTGTTGTATCCTTACTTTGAGGATTCCAAGATGGCTAGTGTATAAATAGAAAGTTTTCATTTTTTGTAAAGGTGGTGAATATCAATTGTAAAGAGATTTTTGGTACTAGTACTTTTGTCTTATGAAATTTTGTCAAAAATGTACTGATACAACAAGATATCAATAAAATATACTGGAACTCCTTGCCTATATTGATTGTCTTCGTGTATGGATGTTTGAATTATTTGTGTATTAAATTTGTAAGGCATCTTTAATGCATCATTTACAAGGTAGATAGTGGGGTTAAACTTAAGTTTCTTTCAAGGATAGGGTAAATCTTAAGGGAGATTCTTGGGAATTCATAGTTTGTGCAGGAATTTGATGACAGAATAAGCAAATGAGAGGATGATTTGTAAGGCATCTCATATGGGTTTTGGGGTATTTGATTTGAAGGATTTTTTTTAGATGTATATTTTGTGACTCTGATGTCCTAGGATTTGGCACTGGTCTTAGCTTAATTTACATTCTTCACCATCAACAATCTGAAATAACCAATTTATCTTAAGTATGTGTTGTAATTTTTAAATGTTTTTATCTGTATCAGACATGCATATAGCTATTTTTATTATTTGAAGAAGTAAATCTGAAAGGTATACCCACCTGAGCTTGAAGCTCAAAGAGAAGAAGGATTTTCAATCCCTAATACCTAAGTATTTGATTTTGTTAGATGCATCTGTTGTGAGTATTAGAGTTATGTATTAGAGGTTTTCTAATTCCTATTTACCATCTACAATCTTAAGCACTAACAAAAATGGTGACTCTACTATCAGTCAATATTATACAATAGGCTTGTTACTTCTTTGTTAAATGTCTATTATTTTATTTGCAAACTAGTTTATACATTTTATCCCCACTTGTCTATGGGCGGCGACTCTGAAATCTATGTTTACTAGTTGCTTGTATAGTACAAAGAAATTTTGTGTATGCATTTTGTTGAAAACACCACATGAGTCGACAAAGGTTTACTAGGACATATTATAGAGATCACCCAAAAAGTATTATGGGTGGTGAACTTCACACGCCTAGTAGAAAGAAATGGTCTAGGAGAGGTCTTTTTAATCCCAATTCTCCCAGACCTTCTAGAGATCGAGTTCCCACACATATTCCTAAACAAGCCTCTTCTTCTTCTGAAAATCTTGAACCTCCCAAGAAAACAAACCCTAATGCAATTAACCCATCCCAGGAAGATGAATTCACAGATATAGGGTTTTTCCCTACACGAGAGAGTCTTGATCCACCAGGAGAAACTTTTGTTGTCGAGATTGCCTCTTATGATTCTGAGAAGTTTCGGGAAGAATTTATAGCCTTAAGAAAGAAAGAGTGTGAGCAATTGATTGAAATTGCTAATAGAAGAAAGGTGTGAGAACAATAGATTTATGAGTTACTTATGGAGAAGAACTCATGAGAAAAACAAAGAATAATGAGCTCCAAGCTAAAAGTCTAAATCAATAACTCAAGGTTCTAGACAGTGAATTGTTTGGTGATATGGGAGCTTTGAGACAACAAGTTGGTAGCAATGAGCCTAATCCTAAGGAGGATGAGTTTGAGGGTGAAGGCCCTATTCTAAGATAGTTGCATCCATCAGAAGTTAAGATAAATGAAGATCTTAGAAATACTACAAGGGGTGCATCTAACAAAGGAAAAAAAAAGTTGGTTGGCATAAGCATAAATGAACCCAAAAGGAATAATGTTATTCCTAATGTTGTGTCCTAGGCTAATTTAGAATTGGAAAAGGCTAGAAACACCAAGGAGGATTTAGTTATCCAATTAGAGAAAATAGAGTTTGAAGTTGTTGCAGATGAGATTGAAAGGAAGATTGCTTTCTTGCATGCTAACATGAATACAACTGTTGGTAGCTCAGTCCCTGTTACTATAAGGACAATACCAAAAAGTCAACCATGTGGTTCAATACCTAGTTTCTAAAATTTAGGCCCCAAACAAGTGGTACACGGGCTAGTTCTAAATGTCAATCCACTAGTCCCATTGGCTAGTGGTCCCATGGGAAATGTGTTATGTCAAAATACTAGAGGTGGTGGAGCACAAGCTCCACAAAATTTTCAAAGGAGACCAGTTCATCTAGATAGATATAGACCATTGTTCTTTGATGGTATCCCTGGTCAACTGAATGCTATCCCAAATGAGGTAAGAGATAAGATCCCTACGTTTACTGGAAAAAATGTTGTCATGTGTGAAGAGCATCTGAAGTCTTTTACAGATAGGATAAATGACTATGAAATTGAGCATGAAGATGTTGTAATGAAACTTTTTATTTAGTCATTAATTGAAGATGTTAGGGATTGGTATAGAGGTCTACCTAAAAATAGCATTACATCATGGGATGAATTTGTTAAGATCTTTAAGGAGCAATATGATGAACATGTTAACTCAAGTTATATGCTTAATTAATTCAACAATATAAAAAATCATCCCAATGAGAGCATGTCTAAATTCAATAGTAGGTTTCAAAAGGCAATGTATAAATTGTTTCAAGTCTTAAAACTAGATGATGAAGTAATAGGAAAACATCTGGTTAGATGTACAAAAGGGATGAAGGAAGATTCTGGAAGGAAGCCAAACCACATGCTGTGAGACCAACCAAGGAGGAGGACAAGGTTGACAAGTTGGTGAGTTTTGTCAAGGATCTCTCAACTAGGTTTGAGAAGGGAGGGATAAATTATCAGGACACTAGGCCACCTTATCAAAGGCAAGACAAATTCCCTAGGTTGCAAGATCAGCCTTATAAGACTAATTGGAAAGATGGGAAGCCTGTCTTTGCTACCCCTGAAACACAAAAGGGAAGGGATACCCCTGATCCTTTGAAGAAAAATGAAACACACAATGTATAAAGTATTCCATGGTGTGTGGCTTGTAATATGCCTCACTCACCTTATTAATGTATTGTAGCCCAAGCTTTGGAAGAGGAAGTAGAAGACCCACATGCAGGAGATCATGAAGGATCTGAAAAGCCTGCAATCAATATGTTTACCACTTAAAAGGTGGAAGAACTTTCATCTTCAAAAGGTGAAGAATTATTTGTTGATGTTGATCATAAAAGGAGAAGTCTCCCTAGATATGAGAAACACGTTTTTGCCTAGCCTGATCATGAGGAATCTAATAATGATGTTTTCAAAACAAATGTGATCAGACCTAAGTTGGATAAAACTCACTGGAGAAAGCCCAGTGAGGAAGAAATCAAGACTTTAACTGTGGCTACAATTCCTCAAGCTAGATCCTCATATAATTTGAGGAATAGAAGAGTGGATACTGATCAAGGAGTACCAAGATTAGTTTTTATAAAAGAAGATTCTCAAGATAAGGTCTCTCCAAAACCAAGTATTGTTAAAGGAAAAGGTGGCAATAATAAAAAAGAGGAGCCTATTCTTGACAATAAGATGAATGAGGAATTTTCCATAGAAAAAAGAAACAAGAGGGTTGGTACAGCAAAGGATCTATCAGATCTTTCTGCTGAGCCCCCAACTTTTGACATGAGACATGCCCTATCTCAAATGAAGGTCTCTATTCCCTTGTTAGAAATGTTGAAGATCAAAAAGCATAAGGCGGAAACCTTATCTTTGATAAATAAACAAGGAGATGGTCCCATTGCATCAGAAAAAGGAAAGCCAATAGATGGACCTGAAATAGCTAAAGACATTTCCAACTTTTGTGTTGGAAATAGTGTGACTCAACAACCATCCTCCATTGACCCTTTCTATGTTACTCTGACTGTTAATAGTCTCTTGTTAAAGAATTGTATGATAGACTATGGTGTTGTAGCCACTGTGATGCCCTACAATGTCATGAAGGAACTAGGATTGCAAATTTGATATATCCAATGGAAGATGTTATGCCATGGATAGCAGAGCAGTTCCTATGGTAGGGACCTTAGTGGAAATAGAGGTGAAAATTGATGCATTCCTGGAGGCTGCATATAAAGTGGATGTAGTTTTAGTTGATACTAAACCTCATTATGGTATGCTTCTATCAAGATAATGGGTAGTAGTAGTAGGAGGAAAATTGCAATTAGATATTTCCTATGCCACTATTCCTATAAATGGAACTGACATAGAGTTGTATAGGGACCCTCACTCCTCTGTTATGGTTGAAATGGTTGCACCAGAAGGCTTGAATTATTGTGTTGACATTGACATGGAGAATTTCATGGTAGAGGAGATTATGCCACAATTGAAAAATACTGATCCAATAATTGATGAGTTTCTACTACAACAAGATGGACTGTAGCAAATGTACTTTGATGGAGGATGCTCTAAAGAAGGATCAGGATCTGGTGTTTTGTTTATATCCCCATCAGGTACTACCTTTAAATATTCTTTTCTATTGACTTTCCAGTGCACTAATAATACTGTTGAACATGAGGCTTTGATATTGGGATTAGATATTTCCATAAAACATGGTATAAAGTGTTTGAAAGTTCATGGAGATTCCTAGTTGATCATAGCTCAAATTAGATCTAAGTATGCTGCCAAGGATGACAGGTTAAAATTGTATAAATATGTTGTCTGGGATAGATTAGAATTATTTGATGCTTTCAATATTCATTGGGTGGAAAGGTCAAATAATATTATGGCATATTTCCTTGCAAATGTTGCATTAAAAAATAATGATGTTACTTTGATTGGTGTATCAATGTTAGAGATCAAGAGTAGGCCTGTAGTGCCTGACAATGTTTATAATTGGCAAGTCTTTGAGGATGATCATGATATCCTTAAGTTCATTCAAGGTTTAGATCAGTATGATGGGCAACAAATTGATTTTAATGCCTCACAGGAAGTTGTTGATAGGAAGGAATGTATCCTGGGAAATGAGATTGTTCAGCTAGCTTCCAATTGTATCCCCAAGGGTTTGGTAGAACTAGAAGGCATGTTTAGAATAAATGACAATTACATGTCACAGAAGTCCAAATCTAAGGTTGAGGATCTAGAGGAAGTAAATTTAGGTTCAAAAACATCCCCTCAAATGGTGTATATTAGAAAAAAGCTGAGTAGGGAAATACAGATCAACTTGATAGGGTTGCTGAAAAGGTATAAACATACATTTGCCTAGCCTTATGATGACCTCAAATCCTATAGGGAAGACTTGTTTCAACATGAAATCCCTTTAAAGGAAGACACCAAACCTTTTAGGCAAAAACAAAGGCCTATCAATCCCCTATAAGCCACTAAAATGCAAACAGAGCTGACCAAGTTAAGAGATGTTGGCATTATTGAGCCTATAAGGCATTCATCCTGGGTTTCTAACTTGGTGCCAGTCAGGAAAAAGAATGGTGACATAAGGGTATGTGTTGATTTTAGGAACCTAAATGTTGCTTCATTAAAGGATAATTATGGATTGCCAAATATGCAGGCTATGCTACATAGGGTGAATGGTTGTGAATTATTATCCGTGATGGATAGTTTTTCAGGGTACAACCAGGTGTTAGTCAAAGAATCTGAACAATTCAAAACAACATTTACCACTCCTTGGGGAACCTATGTTTATGTTCATATGCCTTTTGGTTTGAAGAATGCTGGAGCAATTTTTCAAAGGGTAATGGATGTAGCCTTCAAGGATTTAATCAATGTTCTTATGGTAGTATATCAAGATGATTTGATTGCTTTTTCTAAGAAAGTTGATGACCATTTTAATCACTTAGAGAAATTTCTAGTCAAGGCCTTAGAGTTTGGCATTTCACTGAATCCTAAGAAATATCAATTTGTTGTTACTGAGGGGAAGCTGCTAGGACATATAGTGTCTAAGGAGGGAGTCAGGATTGACCCTAAAAGAGTTGAAGCAACTAAAAAGGTCCCTGCTCCAAAGAACCTTAAAGGCGTACAATCATTTTTAAGGAAAATCAATTTTGTCATGAGATTTATTGCTAATTTTGCAGAGTTGGTCAAACCCATAGTCAAGCTTCTAAAGAAAGATGTAAAGTTTGATTGGAATCATGAAGATCAAAAGGCTTTTGAGAAGATTAAACAAACAATTCAAGAAGCCCTTGTTTTAATTTCCCCTAACTATTCCAAGCCTTTCTCCTTTCTTTCTTTTTCATCCTTTCATACTATTGCAGTAGTTTTATTATAGAAAGATGGGGAAGGATTTGAACATCCCATTGCTTTCTTTAGCAAGTCACTACAATCAGTTGAGTTAAACTATGAGCTAATGGAAAAGAAGGCCTATGCACTAGTAAAGGAAGTCAAGGCTTTTAGACCCTATTTGGTTTGTGCTAAAGTTAATGCATATGCTCCTCATGCTGCAATAAAAGACATACTAGTTCAGAGTGAGGTTATAGGGAAAATGTGCAAATGGATTAATTAAATTCAGGAGTTTGATTTAGAGCTTCATATTAAAAAATTGGTGAGGTGTTTGGGACTTACAAAGTTGATGATAGAGGAAAATATGGTCCTTGTTCAAGTGAATAATGTTGCCATTGGTGGAGGAGCAATTACTAGCATTGAGATGCAACCTTGGTACACTAACATTGTGCATTTTCTTAAAAATGCTAGTTTCCCCACGAGTTTGAATGATAATCAGAAAAGGAGCCTTATATTGTAGGCTCAAAGATATGTATTATTGCAAGGTGACTTATACTGGAAAGACAATGATGAGATTTCTCTCTTGTGTTTGGACAAAGGGAAATCTGAAATTTTTTTAAAAAGAAATGCACTCTGGACTACGTGGAGGGCATCATTCAGCTAGAGCAAAAACTCACAAAATTTTAAGGGTTGGTTATTATTGGCATATCCTATTCAAGGATACTTATTCATTTGTTTAGAAGTGTGAACCATGCCAAAGGTTTTCAAACAAACTGAAATTCTTAGGAGCATTACTATTAAACCATGTGGTTGTAGAAGCTCCTTTTTCCATGTGGGGTATTGATTTTATTAGAGAATTTGTAGAAAAATCCAGTGGAGGAGATAGTTGGATACTAGTTGCTACTGATTATTTTACTAAGTGGATTGAAGCAACCCCAACTAAGAAGGCTACAAGCACAATGGTAATTAAATTTTTGATGAATAATGTATTACTAGATTTGGTGTCCCTATCAAAATAGTAATGGACAATGTCATGTGTTTTAGATCACAAGAATTCACTAATTTCTATTTAGAATTATTGGGCATAATTTTGTCATATTCATCCCCATACCACCCACACGCTAATGGGTAGGCAAAATCAAGTAACAAAAGTATTATGTAAATCTTGAAGAAAACACTGGAGAAGAACAAAAGAACCTGGCATGCAAAATTGAAGTTAGCATTATGGGTAGACAGAATTATAGAGAAAAGGGCTATAGGAAAGTCTCCTTTTGAATTGGTATATGGTATGAAGTCTAGGCTCCTTGTCAATAATTTGTTGCCCATCTACCAATTTATACAAGAGGAAGGATTGAAAACTAGTGACCCTTTGCAAGATAGAATGATCTAGTTAGTTGAATTGGATGAAACAAGAAGGGAATGCCATAAAGAAAATGTAAGACTGCAACAAAAGATGAAATGTCTTTTTGACAAGAGAGCCAGTATTAGAAAATTCTAACCTGGTGATTCGATCCTTCAATGGAATGCCAGGGCTGAGGATAAGGGAAAGCATAAGAAATTTGAATCCTTGTGGTTGGGTCCTTATGTTATCCATCAAATTCATGGAAAGGATTCATATTTTTAAGAAATCTAGATGGTGAAGAACAAGAATTGCTAGTGCATGGACAATTTCTGAAATATTTCTTCTATTGAGTTCTAATCTATTCCATGTACAATAGTTGTGTAATATATGTATTGGTGTGTTTGTTTTAGTTGTGTGTTTTCTTTTTGCAGTAGATTAGTGTTTTTTGTGGTCTGCCACCTAGAGATTCTTGGTTACTTGCTGTGAACTTTCATTCAAGCATCCTCTGATAGAGCCACTATTGAAGTAATTTTAGGTTTTCTAAGAAATTATCATTTTTGGTCTTGTTAGCATCTGAGTCCTGCTTGTGTCTCACTTATTTTGTGTCTCTACAAGAAATTGTCCAATTAGGGTATGATTTTCAAGATTCATCATGTGCAAAAATGTCTGCATATCCTTACCCTAGGTCTTTTTGTCCTTGGTAGGGTTTTATCTTTGAAATATGTCTTAAGTGTGCCCTAGATCTTTTATATTTTTATGTTACTTTTCATGGCACTTAAGTTTTCATATGCGCACATGGTCATAAATCTCCCCTAGTGTTCATTGAGTCTCGTGATAAAATGGTTAAGTCCCTTTTCATTCAGTGAATAAGCGACACGGTTTAGTTTTTTTTTGTTTCATGTAGTCGTGTGATCTCCAGTTATGTTCAACGATTAGTATTTCCATCTAGCAATCCAACAATGCTATCTCCAACTCTCGTGATTCCTAGCAATTTTCTTCAAACATCTAGCGACCCAGTGCAGCGGTCTTCTCCCATTCACTTGATGTAGCGGTGAAGTTCTAAAATATTCAGTGATCAAGCATGGGCCATTGATGCACATCTTGATCAATGATTGTCTTTATTTCTCAAAATTGACTCTGCAGTTAATAATGGATCTGGAGATTCAGCGAGGCCGTTATCTCATAGTCTCTTGATCTTGGTGGTTAGTAAGAAAACATTCAGCGATCAAGCAAAGGAGGTTTTCTCTTAATCTCCAAGTCCCAATGGTTAAGTGTAAAATGTCTAGCGATTCAGTGAAAAGATTTCAAAGGGATAAGATTTGTTTAGTCGCGTGATCTTTGGATATTGGTTGATAGTTAAGATAAAGGCATTCAACCACTTTGATTGGTACCACTTGGAGTTTCTTCAAGGGAAAGGAAAATCAAATAAAGGCCAAGATGGACATGTTTGGCCTAGGCTACAGTAAACATCTGCCTACAATTTATGGAGATGATGGAAACATCATAAGTATTGAGGAGTGGAAATTAGGCATAGGTCAGTTGGTGATTAGGCAGGAGGCCTTTTTGAATGATGATGGCTCCTTAGATATCGATAGGTTCAACAACATTCTAGATGACATGTTTAAAACTAAAAATTAATGTACTAGATTTGTTGTTGACACAAAAGCCATCACTGACTCAAGGTGGGACAAACAAGTCAAGCTATTACAGAGCCTAAAAGAGTACACCTAGCCTTCAAAGGAAGAAGTTGCCCCTTGGGATAAGAGCACCAAACCAAAAAAGGAGAAGCCAACTGCCATTGAATTGGAAATAGGGGAAGAGGAGTGAACTACACATGACACTTGATCTTTGAACATAGGGAGGGTAACTATCATACACTAGAGAATGATGTAGGTTAGCCAAATGGCGGTCATCATTCACACAATACATTTCTACAGTCACTCAGAATATCTTCAGACAAATGTGCCACATGTGAAGATTCACTATGATTGGAACAAACTTCTAGTTTCTTTTCTGTTTCATTTCATGATGTAATGTACTTTTGTCTTCTAGTGCAAGTCACATTCATAGACATTTGAAGATTTTTGCATCCTTTCTTTGAGGATTCCAAGATGGTTAGTGTTTAAATAGCAAGTTTTCCTTTTTTGTAAAGGTGGTGGATATCAATTGTAAAGAGAGTTTTGGTACTAGTACTTTTTTCTTATGAAATTTTATCAAAAATGTATTGATACAACAAGATATTAGTAAAATATACTGGAACTCCTTGCCTATATTGATTGTCTTCATGTATGGATGTTTGAATTCTTTCTGTATTAAATTTGTAAGGCATCTTTAATGCATCATTTACAAGGTAGATAGTGCGGTTAAGCTTAAGTTTCTTTCAAGGAAAGGGTAAATCTTAAGGGAGATTCCTGGGAATTCATAGTTTGTGCAAGAATTTGATGACAGAATAAGAAAATGAGAGGATGATTTGTAAGGCATCTCATCTGGGTTTTGGGGTATTTGATTTGAAGGGTTTTCTGCCCTAGGATTTGGTACCGGTCTTAGCTTAATTTACATTCTTCACCATTAACAATATGAAATAACCAATTTATCTTAAGTATGTGTTGTATTATTTAAATGTTTTTATTTGTATCAGGCATGCAGATAGCTATTGTAATTCTTTGAAGAAGTAAATCTGAAAGGTAAACCCACCTGAGCTTGAAGCTCAAAGAGAAGAAGGATTTTCAATCCCTAATACCTTAGTGTTTGATTTTGTTAGATACATCTTTTTGGAGTATTAGAGTTATGTATCAGAGGTTTTCTGATTCATGTTTACCATCTTCAATCTTAAGCACTAACACTCTCTTATCTCTATCTCTTTATTGCCCCTCTCTCTCTCTCACTATATCTACATCTTTATCTCTCCATCTTCCTATATCTATCTCTTTTTCTCTCTCCCTATCACTTTATCTTTCTATATCTCTCTAAGTCTATATCCTCACTATTTCTCCCCGACCTCTCTCTCATCTCTATACATTTATATATGATTTGATTTATAATGTACAATATTATAAAAATATTCACCGCTATTATATATTATAAAATTATATAACATAATTAATAATATATATAAAATAATATAATATAATATAGTATTCCTATATAATACTATATACTTATTAAAAATGATTATAATATAAACTAATTAAATTTATCATATTATAATTTTATTGTTATGGTTTATTTTATGATAAATTGATATTATATATTATACATATAATATATTATTATATATTTATTATATTATAATATAATATAATATGATATATTATATTATTAATAGTAATTGATTTAACTCTCTCTCTCTCTATATATGTGTGTGTGTGTGTGTGTGTGTGTGTGTGTGTGTGTGTGTGTGTATGTATGTATGTATGTATCTCCTTAACTCTTTCTCCCTCTCACTCTTACGTCTCTCCCTCTTTCTATCACTATATCTTCTTCCCTCCTTCTCTTCTTATGGTAAACATAACATGACTCTATTGGTAATGGAACTTGATTATATAATCTTAACTTACAAGTTCTTATTTGTTTGTATTTAGATATCTGTAAGTGTATACTCTGTTGATATGAAGCTATCACTTCCCTATTCAGACATTTTTTGTGCAAACACCATCATTTCTTAAATGTCCTTCTATCTAACTTCATATACTACACAAATGTATGTAAATAATAGAACAAAAATTTTCCTATATGACTTTCCTTTGGAATACCTATTTGATGCAAGGCAGGGGTAAAGAGGGGCCAAAGGATGGCGCACCCTAATGGTCCAAGCCTACTCAAAACATGCGGAAGCAAATAACAACAAGAGTGAGAGAGAGAATGCTAGATCTTTCAAGTATTTCATCAAACATGCCAGGTTGTAAGGCCTTCCCAGTTACAGCCTGATATTACAATGAATTACATAAGTCCTCCAACATGCAAGGATATGTCCCTAATCACAATTATGATGTCTACGATCTTCTATCCAAAAACTCCCTTTTCTAAACTCTAACCAAATAACTATATTTATACAAGAGTCTACTGAACTGAGTCGGCCTTCAGATTCATAATCAACAGAAGGAATGGTTAGATCTAGGACCACACACTTCCCAATGATGGATTCCAACATTAAATCCATGACCCAAAATAAATGCACAAGTCGGCCTCAACAGAAATCAAAATAAACTACTCAATAAGTAAGGATGACCAAGAAACAGACAAGCAACACCGAGCACTAGTGAAACAATCGACCACCCAAGAAATGATCGACCATCCTCGGTAACCAAAGGAAATCAACCAACTATCAACTAACTCAGTCAAAGTAGAAACCGAGCAACACAGACAAACTCCAAATTCTTTTTGGTGACACAGGATTGCAAGGACCTGAGATGATCCTGCATCAGACACCTGGGGTTATTTGAAATGATTCTCTGAATCATTTGGAAGGTATGATCCAAGCTGCATCCAACTAAGATTGTGAAATCCATGAACTATCTTCTATTAGTCCATTCTTCCATTTTACCATATATGCCATATATGATTTTCCTCTTGTGCTCTTGCCAACTCTTTGATTCAAGATCTGTTCAATTTCTTCATTCTACTTCTTAGCATATTCTGTCAGTACTGTCATTTCTTCATCAGGTTCATGATACTCATACAAATCAACAATGTTGAAAATTGGTGATATGTCCATGCCATTAGGTAATTCAATCTCATATGCAATGTCTTCATGTACTCAGCAAATTTCAGTCCTTCATCACTTCTCTTACTTTCATCAACAATGTCTCTCAAATTAGATATACCTCTCGGTTGTATGCCATTCACAATCTCAAATGGTTCTTTTCCAGTACTCCTTTTCACTGCATTATTGTATGCAAACTCTTCTTGTGCCAACACAGAATCCCAATTACTTGGTGTGTCTCCAACTAAACATCTAAAAATATTTCCCAAACTTCTGTTCACAACTTCATGTCCATCGGTTTGTGGGTGAAATGTAGAACTATATTTCAACTCAGTGCCAAATTTCTTCCAAAGGGTCTTCCAAAAGTATCCAACAAATTTACTGTCTCGGTCAGAGATAATACTCCTTGGTAATCCATGCAATCTAACAACTTCCTTAAAGAAAATATTTTCTACATGTACTACATCTGATGTCTTTCTACAAGGTATAAAATGTACCATCTTAGAAAATCTATTTACCACAACAAATATAGAATCATTACCTCTTACTATCTTCGGTAAGCCAAGAACAAAATCCATACTGATGTCAATCCAAGGTTTCTCAAGTACAAAAATTGGTGTATACAATCCAGTATTCTGACTTACTCCTTTTGCAACTTGACAAACTCCAAAACTTTTCACAAATTTTTGAACATCTTTATACAACAGCGGCCAAAAGTACTCCTCCTTAAGCAAATTCCATGTTTTATCAATGCCAAAATGTCCAGCCAAACCACGACTATGCTTCTCTTTGATGAAATTAGTTCTCATTACTCCTCTCGGTATACACAATTGAATACCTTTAAACAACATACCTTCTTGAATAAAATATTCATCCCATTTAGTATCTCGTTGCTCTTGAATAGGTTATTTGCACTTTCTCTATGGCTTAGAAAAATCAGGGTCATTTTCATACAAACCTTTCATCTCATCAAAACCAAGAACTTCAATTTTCATCTCGGTCATCAAAGATCTTCTACTACTCAATGCATCAGCAACTCGGTTAGTGACTCCACTCTTATGCTTTATCACAAATGTATAACTCTGCAAATACTCAACCCATCTCATATGTCTCTGATTCAACTTATTTTGACTACCCAAATACTGTAAAGCCTTATGATCAGTATACAACACAAATTCACTTGATATCAAATAATGTCTCCATTTCTTCAGTGCTTGAACAATAGCATAGAATTCTTGATCATACACAAAATATTTCCTTCTAGCATCATTCAACTTTTCACTAAAGAAAGCAACAGGTCTACCTTCTCACTAGTACATTTGAGGTCAAATTCTGATGGCCATTTGTCAGATTTACAATGCTCATTTATCAAAATTTCAACACATATGTTCGTCACCATTTTTGTGTTGAAAATTGTGACGGAAGACATACCCATTAGTTTACCGACACCATTTCCTGTCGGAAACTTGCACATGACAACAACTTCATTTTGGTATTTTCTACAGTTCATGCATCAGAATTTTGATAACACAACCTATCAGAAATATAGTCTTTGTCGGAAGCACTGTCAAAAAATATTCTTTTCGACATTAGTACTATTGGAATAGCGACAGTTTGCACCAAATTCTGACAGATCTACCTGTTGGTGATTTTGCCTTACTTTCGAAGGTTCTATCAAAAATTTTCTATTTACGACACTTAAACTGTTGGAATAACGATAGTTGTGCAGCATTCTCCGACAGGTTTCCCTGTCGAACATATAGCATTGCTATCAGAAGAATTGTTGTAAATTATGATTCTCTGACATTTTGTCTATCGAAGGCATAGCATTGCTATCGGAATTAATTATAAAGTTTCAAAAAACTAACGAATAGGCACATTAAAGTTAACACAGCTCAAGAGACCATCATAGTTTCTCTTTCTTCGGTCTATATTATTGACAGAATGTTTTACCTTTCATTAGCTCATCAAATCCAGGGATTTGAAAGAATTTCATAGAATATTTTCATGACAACGTATATTATTTAAGTTGACATTGCATGACTTTATCTACTTTGCGCACTTGTAGACTATGAGGATGGTGATAAAGAAGCATGGCCATCTTCATAGTATACAAGTGTGTGAAGTAGATAAATTCATGCAACGTCAACTTAAATAATATACGTTGCCATGAAAATATTCTATTAAATTCTTTCAAATCCCTAGATTTGATGAGCTAATGAAAGGTAAAAAATTCTGTCAATAATATAGACTGAAGAAAGAGACAACCTATGATGGTCTCTTGAGCTGTGTTATCTTTAGTCCTAGCTACCTATCGATCGTCGACAATAATCACTGCCTTGCATTTATGTACACTGCACAAATTGATCACAGTCTCGCAAAAACATTTTACACTTGTACATCTCATCAATACTGGAGGCCTAAAGTAATTTTATACGATCACTAGCACATTTTGTGCATGTATGAGAAACACTATCCAAAGTTTCTAGATAACCGTTTTTGAGAAGAGGAATGAGTGGAGGCCAAAGAAGGGATAATTGTGAAGGTTTTATAGATGTAGGTTACTGAATTATCATCTCTGCACTGGTACTCAATATGGCCTCCACTCCATATACATCTTCTCATAATCTAAAAACTCTCCATCATTGATTCTCGTCATTTTTTCAGCATCTCCATGGACTGAGACCTTAAATTATTGAGCTTCTCTTTGTTTCGAGAATAGTTTAACATTCTCTACTTAACAGGGCCAACCATGTGAAGGTGGAAGCTCACCTAGCCCCTCCTAGGAGCCTCTTATGACCCTTTATGACACTTTAAGACCTCTAAGATGTATTCTTAGGGATCATAAAGGGTCATAAAGGGTCATAAGGGGTCTTGGGACACAACAACTAAGAAACATAAATGTACGCATCATGGTCACAATTGTTTGGAGACACAACATAATTGAATGCTATACCCAGACAATGCAGCATAACCACTACTCCTGTAGTTCTAAGTCGACACTGCGGGATCCAAAAACTAAAGATAAGGAATCTATATATGGATTTTGGATCTAGCAGTGTCAACTTAGAACTGCAGGAGTAGTGGTTGTGTTGCATTTTCTGGGTATAGCATTCAATTATGTCGTGTCTCCAAAAAATTGTGACCATGATGCCTACATTTATGTTTCTCAGCTGTTGTGATATGTACATCGCAGTCTGTCATTGTTGCAGCAGCAGAGCCTATATTCCACAACAAAAAGGAAGACATCTTTTTATTAGCCTGGGTCTGGATCCTACCCCAATTGTCGAAGGATCCAGGGCCAAGCTCGAAAGATGTCTTCCCATTCTGTTTGCAACATTGTGTCCATCCATGATCTTAGGAACATCATCATCTTTCCACTCTTCATTTGCCAAAATATATCACTTCTTCAAGCTTGCAAAGTAATCTTATTAATAAAAGAACTCTTGCCAACATTAGGGTACCCACATATCAAAATAGTTGATATTATTGGTGCTTGTGCTCAAGGATATCAATTCACTATTTTGAAACGGCCAAATCATTTTTATTTCAATTGTAGAGAAAAGGAGTGGGAGAAAATGAGTGGGTGAAAGCTGATCGAGCACGAGAGAAGGCATTGCATTTTATTTGATCATGAATGCTCTCTGAAATGACCAATCATGTTTTCTATTCGATTATTTTTGGTGTTTTTTTTTCCCATATTCAGTAGATAAAAATCATGGTGGCAACCACTTAGCCATCTTTTTGATGTTCCAGGTATTTTACAAAGATACAAGTATGTGGATTCATCATTCAATTGCTTGCAGTTATTGGTCAAATGCAAATATTTTGTCACATTGCAAGGGCAAGATATCAGTTTGGTGTTTTCGGTCTATGTTAAAAGTTGATTTGGTAAAATCCTCAAAAAACACACTACATGTTCTAAAATGTAAAGAAGTTGAATGTTAAATGTAAGATATATATCTCATTCATGGTAATCAAAAGAAAGGACATGAAACTTATAAGGAGATTTACCAAACCAAAAATATAAGTGAATAGGAAACATGGATTGGTACCTTATGAATTGGTTTTTGAGGTGCACAATCTTCATCAATCTCCTCAGAACAAGACCCCTCCTCATGAAAAATGCATTTAACACAAAAAACAAATCTACAAAACTGAACCAATGGCATGTTTAGAACAAAGAAATAGATTGATAATAATATGCTAAAAAATCTATTATGTTTAATACACACAAAAAGACTAGTCCCAACAATTCTTAAACATACTTTATCTGATATGATAATAACATGCTAATTAAACTGATAAAGGTGTTATCTGCATTTAATCTACCAATTACTAATAACACAAAAAACAAATTTACAAAACTGAACCAATGGCATGTTCTTCGTATGTGATTTCTTCATCTTTCGAGCCTCTGGCATCATATTTGACTGCAAATTTCAAATGCATTGCATTTTATTTGATCATGAATGCTCTCTAAAATGACCGCATTCTACTGGTGTCATGCCCTAGCCCATGCTTTATCTCCATTATTTGATGTTATTGGTGCTTGTGCTCAAGGATATCGATTCACTATTTTCAAATGTTTGGATCGTTTTGGTTGTGACTGTTCCTCTAGTACACAGTCAGGAAATGTAACTATCTAATGATTATATGTAATGTTGAATGGATTAAATGCTTTATTCTTGGTAGAAGTGAATGGAAGGAATAGTGTTGGTGTTAGGTTTCATTTATTATTGAATTCAATGGTTTCCAAGATGTGTTGAGGAGTTTTCTCCTTGTTTAATGTTAACTGTTCCTGCACAATCCACTCATACAATAGTGAAATGCTATGTGATTGACAATTTCATACAACTGGTCCTTTGGCATGTATTAAATACAATCCAGTCACTTATTGAATGCTTTGGAGACTACTGGTTTGACTGTCCATGCGTTACAAGTGACTGAGATTCATTAAATGATACAAAACCCTTCATTTTGGAGTTATTGTGTGTGGATTCAAATGTAGGTTTGATTTGGTTAATGTTTAGAGGAGATCATTAAAGTATTTAAAGACAATCTTACATGTTTGGAGAGGTTTGAGAGGCACTTATAATGATTGTACCCTCACAAACAATGGCATAGACTGGTTTTACTAAGTTTCCTTTCTCTACCGCGGGGGTACAGTTAGAGGGTTCATTGACAAAATGATCCTTTGAATGGTTACTATGAATATGAATGATTTGATATAGCATATTGCTCATTTTACTTCAAGTTTGGAATAGCTTGTGCAAGGGTGAAAGTAGTTTTGATCATTTTGGTCGTGATTGTTCCTCTACATAGTCATAAAATGTAACTATCTAATGATTATATGTAATGTTGAATGGATTAAATGCTTTATTCTTGGTAGAAGTGAATGGAGTTTCCAAGATGTGTTGAGGAGTTTTCTCCTTGTTTAATGTTAACTATTCATGCACAATCCACTCATACAACAGTGAAGTTACAAAACTGAACCAATGGCATGTTTACAACAAAGAAATAGAATGACAATAATATGCTGAAAATTCTATATATTTTGTTTAATACACACCAAAGGACCAGTCCCAACAATTCTTAAACATACTAGTTATCTGATATGATCAATTGTTAATAAAGGTCTAATTTTATAGACTGCTAGCATGAAGGAAGATTTGACCTAGCCAAATTTTCCTTGTACCACACAAAAAAAAAGTGTGATAACTATGTCTACTCCAACCTTAATTGTTTAAGAATTCATCATATTAGATAAAGTATGTTTAAGAATTGTTGGGAGTTCTATTAGACCTTTGTTGTAAACATGTCATTGGTTTTCAAATGTTTGGATTCACATTTGTTAATATTACTGGCATATATGTTTAATGATGCCATTGTATATTGTTGTCACTGAAATGACTGCATTCTACTGGTGTCTTACCCTAGCCCATGCTTTAACTCCATTATTTGATGTTATTGGTGCTTGTGCTCAAGGATATCCATTTTTTTGAAATGTTGACTGTGGTTATCAAATGCACAACCCATGAGCTTCTAGCTAGGTGCCATTTGTATTGATAGCTTAGGGCATCAAATGTATTGTATCATTGATAGTTGAGACTTTGTTAAAAGGAAATAGGACAAAGAATTATTCTAATTTAGTTTCTCTATTTTGATCTCTAAGTGGCTTACAACCCTAGAGATGTATATGCAGATTTACAAATGCAGTTTCAGGATACATAGCAGCAAATAATTCACAAGAAATCCATGCATCCAATTTGAATAGCAATTAATACAAAGAAATAGGGTCCTCCAATGGCCCAATCATCCAGACCTTGACTGTCCCCTCAACCAGTGACCCTTCAAAACTGGGTTATCATGCAATCAGTGAGTGATCCTTCACTCTCTTGGTCTGCCCTGCATCCAAACATATTGGAAATACACAATACAATGATAACAAGTCTTTCACAATCCCCCTTCCCTCAAGGGACACTATCAACCATCCCTTCTATTAAGATATAGCTTCATTCGTATTACATATATATATATATATATATATATATATATATATATATATATATATATATATATATATATATATATATATATATATATATATATATATATATATATATATATATATATATATATATATTATACATTATTGTTAATGAAGAATTGTGATTTATATTTGTGTATTTATTATATATTATCATATTATATAATATGGTATATATTATGTTAATTATGGTTATAGTAGACAATTATGGTTATTACCATAATTGTCATATTATATTATTATATGGTCATGGCTCCTCAAGACGTGACTATTCAAAGGATATAAATGCATATCGATGGTTGGTGAAAAGATCAATCACAATGGTAATCTATTTCACTACAGCAGTCACATATATTCTCTATAGGACGATCTTAATTTCACAACATGGTATTAGAGCCTAACCTATAAGAGAACAAAATATATGAGACATATATGGTAACTACAGTGAAATATAGAGTTATTTCTTTGTTGGCATAAGTATATTGGAAGTTCGATACAAGAAGATACACAGGACTTTGATACGCAGAAGATACCAATGGAGGAGAAAAGGATAAAACACAGACATCGTCAACATTTAGTAAATCCAATTAGCCAATAAAATTCAAATTTCAAAGAATAAAAAGCCCCATCAGCATTCAGAACCAATTAGCAATATTCATTTTATATACAGTCGTAATTCATGTTCCACGCAGTTTAGTTTCAAAGTCTATTTTGAAGTGTTGGATCTTGGCAGCGGGTTTCTTGGACCGAGAATTGTTTTCAAACCGAATTGTATTCGAAGTCTTTGTTATTTACATTGTAATTTTGAGGAACTCTATTTTGTTAATTCATGAGTTGAATGTTCGAAACAGTTATAAAGAAATGGCTACACAAGTTTATGCAGGTGATGATTTGCGGTATCGGCAACTTGATGAATCAATATTTTTTTCCACCGAATAGTTGAAAAAGGGTTTTTGATAGTCGATATTTGAAGGAGATGTGCGACATTCTGATGGGCCTGTGAGCATTGAAATGATAGTTTGGATGCTGTCGGGAATCCTCGTGTCTTGGTGGTAGTTCCATGCGGGAATTAGAACAGTCACAAAGACCTGAGTGCGCTATGATTATAGCAAAGCGAAAGTGGAATGGTACTAAGGTTTATTAGTATCACTCAAAATGATAGTCGGGGTGGTGAATTTATATGTGCATGTTTGTAGTGTGGCGACAGTCACAATTGAAAAGAACAAAGAGGAGAAACATGTTTACAGAGAGGAATGATCGAATGATAACTGAGACCTTGTGTTTTGTATGCGGTATTGGGGAAATGGTGAAAGATGGCAGTGGTGATGTTAAATACATGCTCGTGTTGAATCTGTGAGATGGTGTGTTTGACAGTCTTGCTAGGTATGAGATATCGGTGAGTGGATTAATGATTAACCATCATCATCGACTACCACAATAAATTCCATTTGAATGAAGTCAGATTATTAAGTTGGAGTCAGGATTTGACAAATGTTTATTCAATTTTGAATTACTATTGGCCTTTGGTGTTGCTATCGTTGTGCGCTGAAGCAATAATTTCAGGGAAGAGAAGTAATTACTGCCATGGCTCAATAAGAGAGCATCCCGATCAGGCATCATGGAATAAAAAAAAGAGCAAATCAAATAGGAAGCATTCAAAATAAGAAGCAAAGAAATTTATGATCAAACTTATAGAAATCCATCAGAAAATAAAAGCAGCCCCACAGTGGTTAATAATCAGACCAAGCTTGAAAACAATAGTCTGATATTCTTTCCAGATCTCTCTCTCTCTATATATATAACATACCAGGAAATAGCATAAATTTAGATCAGCAGTCAGTGAACAAAGGAAGATAAGAACATTCATAGCATCCTTATAGAGATAACTGAAAACAACAATATCCTTGAAGCATTCATTATTATCCATTTTCATATAATGAAAATCATCTAATCGAATTAATTGAGATTTCTATCAGATTTTCAGACTGATCTTGCTATCTAAATAATTAGTTATAAAGACTACAGATTTACGCTAATCTCCCTCATTTATTACATTTGAGAATCATACTTATGGCTGACAGTGAAACTCCTCCATTAATATCAAGGCAATGGATACTTACATTGATTTCTCCATTGGTCCCATTCAACCAAGAGTATTAGAACATGCCCATTCGCAAACCATAATTGATGCGTACATTTGAACAATAAAGAATCATGTGCAAGTTTTAATTTAAAAAAAAAGAGTCTTGTGCAATGGAAGTTCAGAAATTAATCACAAATTTGGAAAGTATCCCTATAGGGGACATTTCAAATTGTGTTTCCTATGCAAAAGAGAAACTTTGGGTGGAGGCCGTGTCTGCTCAGTGTGGCCGGACTGCCACTCAAACTCTCACATGTGTGGTCCTCAACAATATGAGTATGGAGCGACATGATGAATTACATTCCCACCTGCAACGTGGATACTCATGGAAATATATATCATAAAGGAGTTGTAAGGCAGAAATATTCATGAACGCAACAAATCATAATAGGGTTCGAAATATTTGAAATTAAAGATAAGTATTCCATGTTTTATTAATGCATATGAATTTTCAGTTTGTAATTCATTAAATAATAAATCTTGTATGCTTCTATCATTTGTATTTTTGTACGAGATAGTTTAGCTTTATAAACTATTTGTAATCTATCTCTAACATACTTTCAAGACAAAAGCATATGAAATTTAGATTCAGAGAAAGTCTGACATTTTCAAGAGGTCAAGAAGTTGATGAACTTGAGCTTCAGAGGGAGCATATGGTTCAGTTAACTTATGACAATCTCAATCGTATTGATTGAGAGGGAGTTCACTATTGAAGGTAAAACAATTATGAGTTTATAGTAGTGAGAACTCATGGATAGAATCACTGATGAGATGCACATGGATAGAATCCATGATTAAGGCATTCCATACTAGAAGTCTTTATTATCTTCCCTCAAGTCAAAGAGGGAGTGTTAATATTGTAGCCTTGGAAAAGATCAAAATGCATCTTATGCTAGCCAATGTAACCTTATGACTATTCAAATTATTTGTATTGGCTCTCTCAGGAAGGAAGGTATGAAATGACATCCTGCAGTGACATTGAGTTGAGTATATAAACAGGGTATGCCTTTGTGACAGATGAAGAAGTTAAAGGATCTACATCAGTGGATATTTGAGGATCTTGATTCAGAGGGAGTAGACCATGTTTTGTTGGTTCTCTAGTAATCAAGAAATTGTAGTAGAGAATTATGATCATTATCATGTGAGAAGGCTATATGTCAGAGGGAGAAGCTAGAAGATCAAATTAAGTTGGCACCCTAGGATCTTGGTCATATAAATTCAGAGGGAGTGTACCATGTCAAGATGGTGTATACTTTGTAAGCTCAGAATTCACCAAGACTACGAGACAGTACAAATAAATGCAATTCAATGGAGAACAAATGGCTGATACTCTCACCAAAACCCCTTGCTAGAAAGGAGATTGTGTACCTTTTATGTTGAGGAATAAAGCCTTATTAGGTGAAAAGAAGGTATCTTGAACACTATGTTATTACTTGTTGTGTAATAACTATAACATGGCTAGACAACATTGAGTTGTTGGTTTTAAATTGTCATGACTGAGAGTTTGACTTAAATCTTTTTAAATAATTCTTGTCTTCGATAGACAATTCTAAGGTGGAAGTCTTGGCTTCCACTCTCTGGATGAGCCAGAGTGGATCCACCCTTTGAGAAGAGTCAAGGTGACTTTATGGGTCCTTTCTTTTAGAAGATGACGATCTTCTATAATTGGGTTAATATTTCAAGGTGACGATCTTGTAAATAGTTAACCAAAGTGTCAAGATTGACTACTTAAGTGTGTGTCCTGACTGTGTGGAGATCTTGACTCTTGTTATTACTTGTTGTGTAATAACGAAACCATATCATGATAGACTACTTAATTGTGTGTCCCGACTGTGCGGATGTCATGATAGACTTTTGATATTTAATACTCACTCACTAAGAGGGAGTGTTAAGATATAGCTTCATTCATATTACATATATATATATATATATATATATATATATATATATATATATATATATATTATACATTATTGTTAATGAAGAATTGTGATTTATATTTGTGTATTTATTATATATTATCATATTATATAATATGGTATATATTATGTTAATTATGGTTATAGTAGACAATTATGGTTATTACCATAATTGTCATATTATATTATTATATGGTCATGGCTCTTCAAGACGTGACTATTCAAAGGATATAAATGCATATCGATGGCTGGTGAAAAGATCAATCACAATGGTAATCTATTTCACTACAGCAGTCACATATATTCTCTATAGGACGATCTTAATTTCACAACACCTTCCACATAGAATTTCACTATTGTATGAGTGGATTGTGCAAGAACAGTTAACATTAAATAAGGAGCAAACTCCTCAACACATCTTTTTTGTAAACATGCCATTGGTTCAGTTTTGTAAATTTGTTTTTTGTGTTATATGCATTTAAATGGAACATTAAGCATAGTAATAATATGCTTAATCTATTAGTAATTGTAGATTAAATGCCCATAACACCTTTATCAGTTTAGTATGTTATTATAAGATACTAAAGAAGACCTACTATTTGTCAGAGAAATCTTCACTGTCCCCCACAATGAAGACAATGAAGATTGACCTCCTGCCCCACAACAAAGAACATTGTAATAAGAATAAGATATAATATAGTGTTAGAATAAACTTTGAACAAAGACATGTAATGCTTAAGTTAATGATCTAAAAAGCTGCAAATATAGGAATTGAAAAAGAAGATAGTGCCAAGAAACATTTTCACAAATATGAAACGTGAGGAAAAGTAATAACATTAACAATGCCAAGATTCACAGCATTAAATTTTACCTACGGATGAGTTTCTGCAGTGGGTTGCCCTGCATCAAAAATATGTTGAGTTGCATTTGAGCTGTAACTAAGAGTATCATGTGGAACAGACCCTAGACTTTGAAAGCGTTCTCCAACCTGGCAATTCAAAATTCAATCTAGGCAAGCATCAATAAGTGAAATAAATTATAGACATCAACATCAACATCATCATAATCATAAAATAGACATATTTTTATGGCTTAATGATAACATAGATTAGTGTTTTGTTTTCTGATGGAATGTTGTTGATCATTCATGGTCTTGAAGAAACTTTTGATTGTTTTGATTCTCAAGTCTTGACATTGTTTCTCAATGTGATATAGACTAACCACAAGATGGTTCAGTTGGTCCTCTCTTTCTGTTTAATCATTTGTCTTCTTCATGGTGTAAGTGTCAATATGTTATAATCCAACTAGCATGTCATACCCCCACTTCTGACAAACCTGTTGTGAGGTTTCACACCATCGCCCCAAACAATTTGGGGACCCCCATTTTCGAACTAGCCTTGGCTTTTCCTCTAGATCCAGATGCCTTTACGAGCCTTTTGGACTTAGATGAATGATGTGAAATGTGAAATTGGGGGCTTATGATTTTTTACTTTGATTTTGGTTTTGATCTTTTGAAGAAGGTGTGAAATAAAATTGAACTTTTCCTTTGCTAAATTCTAATACATTGCCAAGAAATTTCAAAATTTTAGATCAAACACTTTAAGTCTTGGCAATAAATTAAAAATTGGCCCTTTAAAGACAAAATATGGGCAATGGCATTGAGACTTCACATAAATTTTGTTTTGAAAATCATAAATCTGAGATATTATTTTCGAATTTAGCATGGAAAATAAAATCTGGCCCCTTATTATTTAAAATTGAGCATGCAAAGTAAAAATTTGGGCTTACAATTTTTGAAGTCTGCATTGAAACATTAAAATCTGGGCTAGTAAAAATGAATATTGGGCAATTAATTGTAAAATCTGAGCTAAGGAAATTAAATTTTGCTTTGAAAATCAAAAAATTTGGCATTTATTTCAAAAATTGTGGGCCTCCCTTTTGTGGTGTGTGGCTTGGGGATATAAAATAGGGCCTCCCCTAGTAGCATGGCCAACTTCTCCATTTATTTTGAAAAGTCAAGGGCTTAGTATTAAAATTAAATGCAATATTATTGTTTATAGGCTAAGTCGTCCCCCCTTCATAGCATTTGGTGTTTTAATTGTTTTAATTTTTAATTTTTGTTGTGGCTCCTTGTGCAGGTCGGCCCTCATATTGAGGCCCCAAGTCAGATATATAGAGGGAGGTGCCCCTCCCTCCTCATTCATCTCTCCTCCATCTCCCAATGAGCTTAGGAAGAGCATAAGACCAGCAACTTTGAGCATAAGGGCAGCGATTGTGGTAGAAATTAGGAGTAGGCCCGAACTTATAGAGGAGCATGGTAGAGTGTATTAGCAAGGCAGATCCAAATTTCATAAGGGCAGAGTGAAACAAGACATAGCAAGCCCGAACTTATATGAAGTTGAGGGCAGAATTTGATAAGTAGAAGAGCAAATACATGGTGGAGGCCTGCTATTGTGTAGTAGAAGCAAAATCTTGAAATTGAAGAGGGAAGATCCAAACTGTAGCATACCCAAATTTGTGAGTGAGGGGCGACTTATAAAGGTAGACCTGATTTTTTATAGGAAGAGCATACCATTTTGAAGAAAGATCACAGTTTGACAAAGAATAGATGCTACAGATTTTGCCCAAGCTTGCCATTTTTTAGGATAAATTGGCGAAATTAGTGAGTGTGTTTAACTTATCTCTTTAATTGTCATCTTTTTCTTTGGTGTTGTTTGTTTGGTATAGAAGACAAGTTTCATTTTTGAGGGTGAAGGCTGGTTCATTAAGCAGATTTCTCAATTGTCTTGATTGGATTCTTTCCCAAAGGGAATTAATACCAAAATAGGAGACAAGGAAGACATGATGCCCAAGACCACCTTCTTCTCAAAATTGAAGCGAGTCCGAGACACCAACATCGGTACCATTGACATGATACAATTGAGAGATAGGTTGAGAGAGGCCAGTCCTCTATAGCAAAGAAGATCAGTTTAACTTTTTCTCTTTAATTGTTATCTTTTCTTTGGTGATTGTTGTTTGGCATTGGAGATAAGTTTCAGGATTGAGAGAAGGCTGATTCATTAAGCAGATTTCTCGATTGTCTTGATTGGATTCTTTCCCAAAGGGAATTAATACCAAAATAGGAGACGAGGAAGATATGATGCCCAAGACCACCTTCTTCTTGAAATTGAAGTGAGTCCGAGACACCAACATCGGTACCATTGACATGATACAATTGAGAGATAGGTTGAAGAAGACTATGAAGGCCATGAAGGTTAAGGAAGACAAGAATAATGAAGGAGGAAAGCGAGAAGGTAAAACATTCTGTCAATAATATAGACCGAAGAAAGAGACAACCTATGATGGTCTCTTGAGCTGTGTTATCTTTAGTCGTAGCTACTGGGTAAGGCCTGGAAGACTTATACCTGTCGATCGTCGAGAATAATCACCGCCTTGCATTTATGTACACTGCACAAATTGATCCCAATCTCACAAAAACATTTTACTCTTCTACATCTCATCAATACTGGAGACCTAAAGTAATTTTATATGATCACTAGCACATTTTGTGCATGGATGAGAAACAGTATCCAAAGTTTCTAGATAACCATTTTTGAGAAGAAGAAAAAGTGGAGGCCAAAGAAGGGATAATTGTGAAGGTAATATAAATTTATTTATAAAATAGAAATTAAATACTTAAATTTTTTAAAATAAATATATTTATTAATATTATATTTGTTATTTTATATTAATTAAATCAAACTTATTACTATTGCCTATAAAACATCTCTTATTAAAATGTATATTTGAAGAAGAGTTAGTACCTAATTACAACATGCAAGTTGAATCATCTCTTGTTGATATATTTCAGATTCTACTCTAGAATGAACAAAATATAGAGATCTAACACAGCTAAACATAGAATAAAGTAAACAAGAAGGGATAGAAGATACCTGGATATCAACCAAGTATACTCTAGTCTATATGCCTCCAAACTGTACTAACAAAGGTGCTGAGGAGAACCTAATTAGTACCTTAGTGTTAGTGTATTGAGGAAGAGTCCACTCCTAACAGAGGCTTCCAGCCCTAATCAACTTGCAATTAACATTGCCAATAATTGCTGGTTGTATGGATCATATCATAATCTGATCTTTATTCATGCTCAGACTTGTTCTTATCTATTAGCCGAAGTTGCGTATCTTTCACACCAATATATGTTGATCTATGATTGTAATTCGCACCAATAACAATCACTGAATATTGCTTCTTGATGAATTCACTGTTATCTCCATGAATTCACAGCTGACTCCATATTCATTGCTTCCTCTATGAATTTGCCACTGCCTCCATACATTGCTCTTAAATTCACTGCTTCCTCTAAGTTTGCTTAAGGTAGAGAATCAAGGTTTTGGGGGAGGGAAGCATGTTATGTTTTTGGTGCTTCTCTCCCTAGAATCCAACACCATATATATATGAATTGAATTATCTTCAATAGGGCCGACCTGGTCTTATTAAATATATTTAATGTTAAAGCCAAGAGGCCGACCTTGGGCCCTTAACTAATTCAACCAACACATATATATAGATGAAATAATAATCTACTTATTATTATAAATTGCACAAGGGTATTTATTTGATCAATTTGATCTTGGCCGAAAGGCTGTAATTATTAACACTTTGCACTGGTACTCAATCTGGCCTCCACTCCATATACATCTTCTCAGAATCTAAAAACTCTCCATCGTTGATTCCTGTCATTTTTTTAGCATCTCGATGGACTGAGACCTTAAATTATTGAGCTTCTCTTTGTTTCGAGAATAGTTAAACATTCTCTACTTAACAGGGCCAACTACATGAAGGTGGAAGCTCATCTGGCCCCTCCTAGGAGCCTCTTATGACCCTTTACGACATTTTAAGACCTCTAAGATGTATTCTTAGGGATCGTAAATGATCGTAAAGGGTCATAAGGGGTCTTGGGACACAACATTTGAGAAACATAATTGTAGGCATTGTGGTCACAATTTTTTGGAGACAACGTAATTGAGTTGTATACCCAGACGGTGGAGAGCAACTCCTGCACCTCCGATTCCAAGTTGACTACATCTGTTGCTCATGAATACAAGGTCCTCCAACAGATGTATTCAACTTGGAATTGGGGGTGCAGAAGTTTCTCTCCACCGCTTGGGTACACAATACAATTATCTCCAAAAGATTGTGACTATGATGCCTACAATTATGTTTCTCAGCTATTGTGAAATCTACATTTATGTTTCTTAGTTGTCGTGTTTATGTACATGTTTTTTATGTATTTTGGATATTAAGTCTAATTTAATTTCTCCTTTGCATCCAAAATGAACTCATTCCAATCCCTCACTAGAATAAAGGGAGGACGCTCAAACTTCAGCAAGACTTCATACCACACATGTTCGTAGATTACGTTCAATGCATTATTTACATTCGTAAATCAGCGTTGCGTACAAATCTACGGATGGTGCGTGGTATGAAGCCACGCTCAAGCTTGAAAATGATATTCAATCCATAGTCAAGGTCAAGGAACAAATGGAACATCCAAGAAAACACTATATGTTAAATCATGTGATTGATAGCAGATTGGGGCTCACCTGAGCCATAAACATTTGTGTATTAAAACTATTCGCAACTTAATAATATTAGGTAATCAAATGCTTAAATCAATGTATTCAAGTTGTGGGAATTCACGGGGCTATTCTATATCTAACACACATGCACCTGTAAGTTCACCGAAATAGTAGGCAAAGGAAGAATAATTTAAAAAGTTTGAATCAATAGTAACTGTATTATTTTAAGATTAAATATAAATCCACTAGTTAAGTCTTATAATGTCAAGTAGGTAAAGCAATAATAAGAACATTGCATAAACATAGGTAATGATGTCCAAATAGTAATACATGTAACGTACTTGTCATCATATCTTTGAAATGTGTCATTATTATACAGGAGCATTCTGATACCGCCATTACTATCTTACATGTGTGGGATAGCTCATTACATTTGTGCCATTTGAGAAAGAATTGCCTACTCAAAAAGTGGCGGGAAGGCACCATCATTCTATACCTTACGTGCTAAAGATGGTAGCCAGACATTAATTATGGCCATGCCTATCTTGGGAATTGATCTGCTCCTGACTGTGACAGGCATGACCATAATTAATGTCTGGCTATCATCTTCGACACGTAAGGTACAAAATGACGGTGCCTTCCCGCCACTTTTGGAGTAGGCCAGTCTTTCTCAAATGGCACAAATGTAATGAGTTGTCCCACACATGTAAGATTGTAATGGCGGTATCAGAAACACCAAATTTGTAAGAAAAAGTTACCCGTCGAAAACTTTTGTCAAAATTTGGCCCCAAATGTAGTAGTGGGATCAAGAATATCCTAATGATATTCTTTTTCTACTATTTTGGTGAACTTACGGGTGCATGTGTGTTAGATACAGAATAGCCCCGTGAATTCCCACAACTTGAATACATTGATTTAAGCATTTGATTACCTAATATTATTAAGTTGTGAATAGTTTTAATACACAAATGTTGTGAGCAAATTTGTGTCAATCACATAGCATTTCACTGTTGTATGAGTGGATTGTGCAGGAACAATTAACATTAAACAAGGAGAAAACTCCTCATCACATCTTGGAAACCATTGAATTCAATAATAAATGAAACCTAACACGAACACTATTCCTTCCATTCACTTCTACCAAGAATTCCAGCACAAGCACAAGCTATTCCAAACTTCAAGTACAAGCTATTCCAAACTTCAAGTAAAATGAGAAATATGCTATATCAAATCATTTATATTCATAGTAACCATTCAAAGGATCATTTTGTCAATGAACCCTCTGACTGTACCCCTGCGGTAGAGAAAGGAAACCTCCAAATAGAGAAAGGAAACTTAGTAAAACCAGTCTATGCCGCTATTTGTAAGGGTACAGTCATGATAAGTGCCTCTCAAACGTCTCCAAACATGTAAGATTGTCTTTAAATATGTTATTGATCTCTTCTAAACATTAACCAAATCAAACCTACATTTGAATCCACACACAATAACCCCAAAATGAAGGGTTTTGTATCCTTTAATGAATCTCAAACACTGGTAACACATGGAAAGTCAAACCAGTAGTCTCCAAAGCAATCAATAAGTGACTGGAATGTATTTAATACACAACAAAGGACCAGTTGTATGAAATTGTCAATCACATAGCATTCCACTGTTGTATGAGTGGATTGTGCAGGAACAGTTAACATTAAACAAGGAGCAAACTCCTCAACACATCTTGGAAACCATTGAATTCAATAATAAATGAAACCTAACACCAACACTATTCCTTCCATTCACTTCTACCAAGAATAAAGCATTTAATCCATTCAACATTACATATAATCATTAGATAGTTACATTTTCTGACTGCGTAGAGGAACAGTCACGACCAAAACGATCAAAACTACTCTCACCCTTGCACAGGCTATTCCAAACTTTAAGTAAAATGAGCAATATGCTATATCAAATCATTCATATTCATAGTAACCATTCAAAGGATCATTTTTTCAATGAAGCCTCTGACTGTACCCCTGCAGCAGAGAAAGGAAACCTCAAAATAGAGAAAGGAAACTTAGTAAAACCAATCTATGCCACTGTTTGTGAGGGTACAGTCATGATAAGTGCTTCTTAAACCTCTCCAAACATGTAAGAATGTCTTTAAATACTTCACTGATCTCTTCTAAACATTAACGCATGGACAGTCAAACTAGTAGTCTCCAAAGCATTCAATAAGTGAATATGAATGTTTGAAAATTTTCCTCTCAACTTCCCCAACCACTCCTAATCAGTTAGAGGGATTAGTTGAGTGTTTAGGCACTAAAACTTCTTAAACATACTTTATCTGATATGATGAATTGCAATATCAACAAATGTGAATCCAAACATTTGAAAATAGTGAATCGATATCCTTGAGCACAAGCACCAATAACATCAAATAATGGAGATAAAGCATGGGCTAGGGCACGACACCAGTAGAATGCGATCATTTCAGTGAGCATTCGTGATCAAATAAAATGCAATGCATTTGAAATTTACAGTCGAATATGATGCCAGAGGCTCGAAAGACATTGCCCGTCAAAGATACCAATCAAAGCTAAAGAAATCACATACCTTCTCTCGTGCTCAGCTTGCATGAAGGAAGATTTGATAGCCAAATCTTCCTTGTACCACACAAAGAACATGCCATTGGTTCAGTTTACCATGTTATTATCATATCAAATAAAGTATGTTTAAGAATTGTTGGTAAGGATAGGAATAGTGGAGATTCTAGAAATGTCCCTCTAATCGATTAGGAGTGGTTGGGGAAGTTGAGAGGAATAGTGTTGGTGTTAGGTTTCATTTATTATTGAATTCAATGGTTTCCAAGATGTGTTGAGGAGTTTTCTCCTTGTTTAATGTTAATTGTTCCTACACAATCCACTCATAAAACAGTGAAATGCTATGTGGAAGGGATGGTTGATAGTGTTCCTTGGGGGAAGGGAGATTGTGAAAGACTTGTTATCATTGTATTGTGTATTTCCAATATGTTTGGATGCAGGGCAGACCAGGAGAATGAAGGATCACTCACTGATTGCATGATAACCCAGTTTTGAAGGGTCACTGGCTGAGGGGACAGTCAAGGTCTGGATGATTGGGCCATTGGAGGACCCTAGTTCTTTATATTAATTTCTATTCAAATTGGATGCATGGATTTCTTGTGAATTATCGGCTGCTATGTATCCTGCAACTGGATCCCAAAATCTGCATATACTTCTCTAGGGTTGTAAGCCACTTAGGGATCAAAATAGAGAAACTAAATAAAAATCATTCTTTGTCCTATTTCCTTTTAACAAAGTCTCAACTATCAATGATACAATACATTTGATGCCCTAAGCTATCAATACAAATGGCGCTTAGCTAGAAGCTCACGGGCTGTCCATTTGATAACCACAGTCAACATTTCAAAAAAATGGATATCCTTGAGCACAAGCACCAATAACATCAAATAATGGAGTTAAAGCATGGGCTAGGGCACGACACCAGTAGAATGCGGTCATTTCAGTGAAAACAATATGCAATGGCATCATTAAACACATATGCCAGTAATATCAACAAACGTGAATCCAAACATTTGAATACAGTGAATCGATATCCTTGAGCACAAGCACCAATAACATCAAATAATAGAGATAAAGCACTGGCTAGGGCATGACACCAGTAGAATGCGGTCATTTCAGAGAGAAACTCCCTCAATAATAAAATGAAATGCATTTGAATATGATGCCAGAGGCTCGAAAGATGAAGAAATCACATACCTTCTCCCACGCTCAGTTGTCGCTCCTTTTCTCCCGCTCTCTAATCGAAATAAAAATGATGAGGCTGTTTCACTTTTTTTTTAATGTATACCCCGAATCTGTCAGAATTCTAATTGTCAATTAAACACCCATTGGAATACTAACATCATCGGGGCCTATTACAAAAAAAAAAAACACCAAATTCATAAGAAAAAGTTACCCGTCAAAAACTTCTGTCGAAATTTGACCCCAAATGTAGTAGTGTCTTGACTCAACACAGCTCCAATTGCACTTCCACTTGAAATACCTTATTGAAATCAGGTAATGCCAAAATAGGTAATTCAACAACCTTTTGCTTTAGAGTCTCAAAAACTTTGTCAACTCCATGTGTCCACTTGAATTTTCTTTTGTCTCCTCTCATAGTCTCAGTCATAGCATTACAAATTGAGCTGAAATTCCTTATGAACTTTCGGTAAAAACTTTCCAAACCATGAAATGATCTTACCTCACTAGCATTCATAGGTGTAGGCCAATTCAAAATAGATTCAACCTTTTCAAGATCCATCTTCAAACCATCAGCTGAGATCACAAATCCCAAATACACAATCTCCTCTTTCATGAATGAACACTTTTTTAGATTTATCAACAACTTTTCCTCTTTCAATCTCTACAAAACTTTTCTAACATGCAACAAATGTTCTTCTATGGTCTTACTGAATATCAAAATATCATCAAGATATACAATCACAAATTTACCCAAGAATTTCTTCAAAACTTCATTCATCAGCCTCATAAAAGTACTCAGTGCATTAGTTAAACCAAAAGGCATAACCAACCACTCATACAAACCTTCTTTTATTTTGAAAGCAGTCTTCCATTCATCACCTTCTCTGATTCTGATCTGATGATACCCACTTTTCAAATCAATCTTTGTGAAATAATTTGCTCCAATCAAACTGTCCATGATGTCATCCATTCTCGGTATAGAAAACCTATACTTCACTGTTATCTTATTGATTGCTCTGGAATCAGTACACATTCTCCATTCTCCATTCTTCTTAGGTGCCAATAAAATAGGTATTGCACAAGGAATCAAACTTTCTCTGATCAAACCTTTCTCCAGCAATTCTTGAATATGTCGGTTCAATTCCTGATTCTTAGTAGGTGTTAACCGATGATGTGCCTTATTTGGTAAACTAGCTCCAAGGATTAGATCCATACAATGATCAATGCTTCTTTTCAGTGGCAAACCATCAGGTACATTATCAGAAATGATTTCAATATACTCTATGAGTAACTTATCAATCTCCTCAGGAACATTATCCTTTGTTTTCTTACTCGGCTTGTTAGGAATCACAACAAAACATAGATCATTCCTTTTCAAATCTTTCACAAAATTTCTTCCTTCCATCAAGAAAACTTTCACAGATGTGCAAAAATTGCTAATAGGTTCTTCCATCAATGGAAAAAAGATTTGTTTCTTTCCATCAACCACAATAGTATACATATGCAACCTCCCATCATATATAACATGTCTATGATATTGCCAAGGTCTACCCAACAAAATATGACAACAATCCATAGGCATGATATCACACAACACCTTATCATGGTATTTTCCAATCTTCAAAATCACATAACATTGTTCACTTACCAGGAGTGTATGCTCATCTTTGATCCATGAAATCTGATAAGGCTTCAGATGTTCCAATCTTTTCAACTACAATTTTGTGACCATCTCCTCAGATGCCATATTCTCCGAGCTACCACTATCAATGATTACCTTCCAAACTTTGTCAAAAACTCTACATCTGGTCCTGAACAAAATTTTCCTTGCTGGATCTTCCTTTTTGCTTTCATTCCACAGTGCTCTCCTTACCATCAAGTTATTTTATTTCTTAGGTTCATTCAGTGATTCTTCTTGTACCAAAGCATTTCTACTACTACCAGCCTTCTTACTTGCATGTGTGCATTCACAAGATCTATTTCCTTCTTCTCCATAATTATAACAAGTTCCTTAGAAACTTCCTCTACTATAACCACCTCGATAGTTACTACATTTGCCTCTAGTTGAACTTTCACCTTTCCACTCGGTCTTTTCTTTGTCCAAGTTTGTCTTTTCAGGTTCAGATCTACCATTTTCACCATTAAATCTACCTCTTCCTCTAGGGAATCTACCACCTCTTCCTCTCTGTCTCTGCTCATGTCTCTTGTTCAATTTCTCCTCAGCTTTCAAAGCAAATTGATAAGCCTCTTCAATGCTCTCCAGCTTGACCATACTAATTTCCTCTTGGATGGAAACTCTCAAACCATTTAGGTATCTACCAATCCTTTCCACATCATCTTCATCATGTCCGGATCTGATATCCAATCTATAGAATTCCTCAGTATACTCCTTTACCAAGCTATCTTTCTGCCTTAGACTTTGCATTCGCTGAACTAGGTTAATCTGATAATCATAGGGTAAAAACTTTCCTTTCAATTTATTCACCTTTTTACCCCATACCTTGATCTTGTCTTTTCCCTTCCTTTTCCTATCCAGTTGCAGGTGTTCCCACCATAAGGATGCATGGCTTTTCAACTTAATTCTTGCAATCTTCACCTTCTTGTCTTCAGGAATGTTCTCATGTTCAAAATATTTTTCCATCTCGGTGATCCAGTCCACCAACTCATCAGAATCTAGCTTTCCACCATACTCAGGAGGATTGAAATGTGATGTAGACTTCAGACTTGTCAAAGCCTTCAAAAATCTTTCTTCACCTTGGTCCATAACAGGTGCAGGTTCTGCATTCGCCTGTTCTTCTTTAACTTCATCATCACTAACATCTTCAAGATGTCTGCCTCTCCTTTGGGCTATTTCAACTGATTCTAATCTAGCATCAATCTTCCTTAGCATATTTTCCAATCCTGGATCTGCATCTCACCTCCCACGAACCATCTTGACAACCCTCTGCAATTGCAGGTCAGATCGCAATTTGCTACCCCACAAAAATCAACTAGGGCTTCAAGAGGAACCTGCAAACTTAGATCCGCAGACCTAGATCAAGATCTCACCTCACTCTGATACCACTTGACGCAAGGCAGGGGTCAAGAGGGGCCAAAGGATGGTGCACCCTAATGATCCAAGCCTACTCAAAACATGCAGAAGCAAATAACAACAAGAGTGAGAGAGAGAATGCCAGATCTTTCATATATTTCATCAAATAGAATTATACATACAGGGCTGTAAGGCCTTCCCAGTTATGGCCTGATATTACAATGAAATACATAAGTCCTCCAACATGCGAGGATCTATCCCTAATCACAATTCTAATGTCTATGATCTTCTATCCAAAAACTCCCTTTTCTAAACTCTAACCAAACAACTATATTTATACAAGAGTCTACCAAACTGAGTTGGCCTTCAAATCCATAATCAATGGAAGGAACAGTCAGATCTAGGACCACACACTTCCCAATGATGGATTCCAACATTAAATCTACGACCCAAAATAAATGCACAAATTGGCCTCAATAGAAATCAAAATAAACTACTCGGTAAGTAAGGATGACCGAGTAACAGACAAGCAACACCGAGCGCCAGTGAAACAACCGCTCACCCAGGAAATGACTGACCATCCTCGGTAACCAAAGGAAATCGACCAACTACCGATGAACTCAGTCAAAGCAGGAACCAAGCAACACAGACAAAATCCAAATTCTTTTTGGTGACACAAGATTGCCAAGGACCCAAGATGCTCCTGCATCACTATTACACACAAAAATGTAATTACTAATTAATTATATCTTGTTACACCAAAGGCGTTTACTATGTGAAATGAACGACTTGAAATGCAAAATCAATGGTCCACATTTTTGCAGGAAGGCAAACGACCATAGAAATAATCGTAGTCATCAAAGCTTATTTTCCCACTTGCTCATCCTTCACCCATGGGTCCCTATTTTAACTTAACCCACCATTCCTTCTTTAACCCTATCTTCTCCATTTTCTCCCTATTTATCAAAATCTTGTGCACCCACACAATATAATATTTTTATACCAATTTTTGTTGTATCTGCTGTAATAACTACAAAAAATTTTATTATTAACAAAAAAATAGGGGAATCAAACTCAGGTGGATGACAAGGAGGGCTCATACCAAACATCCTCTGTAATCCTTTCTCACTAGTGAGGCACCGAAGTAGGTAGTCCCGAACACTGAATAATGATTCCATTGGCAAGATCCAATTATGAATCATAGATTTGAAAGGATATTCTTTAATTACTATTTGAGAATGAGTCATATTTCTATATTGATGGTCTTTGAGTGAAATCACTTCAAAAAATTGTGGGTGTTGCCCTTCAATCTCTAACCTACAGGATTTGTATTCTGAGATTAATTGAAGAAAATTCTATACTGCAACGAATAAAATAATTTCTCAATCTCTCTTCCTCCTCCCTATTTAATCTCTCATTTCCTTCAAAAGATGTATCTTGTCAGATACCTTTGATTTTTACCCTTCTTTAGTGCTAAGAGTCACTTTTTCCTTTATTGAGATCACATTTGTTGTCCTGCATATATGTATGTTGCACTATGTATGATGGGATTTGCATCTTGTTACACCAAATATATTTCCTTATATGAGATTGAGAAGCTCATATTGTCCATCAATTGTCTACAATCGCGGAGAGATAGTGGATGACCATTGCACTACCGACAACCATATATTCATTTTCCACCAATTTATTCATTGGGACCAGAAACAAGGTGTGACTATAATGAATGCTCGCATTAATTCCACCAACTATGGAAACCTTCCATGCTTATTATCTGATAAGAAACTCTCCAATGCCTTGAGTTACCTATAACTACAATGTATCCTTCAGTTCCGCCGTGCAGTTAACATCTTCAAAGATTTTATTAAAGTTAGGCTGGAAATTGATAGTGTTGGATATGATGTGATTCAACTACATCTGTCGTGCAAGCCAATTCCAACAAGGCTTGAATATGGGCAATAATTTCTAGCAAAGATAAGTATAACTATTGGGCCTGAGGGTGAACCCCATGTCCATTCTCTTTCATTGAGAAATCTTCACAGAACCCCATCACATATATTGAGAGAGGGAGGAGGGTGGAGGCCACATTTGAACAGACCACCTAAGTACCCGGGCTTGAAGGTTTCCAAAGAGATGACATCCCAAATTAGTATCAAGAGTTGGGCATTTGAGCAGTGCTATGTCAATAGGCCGCATGTAAATCTAGAGTGGACTCTCTATTGGAAAGGTCGTGTCTACTTACAAGCCTCAAAGATTTTCAGTCTTCAAATCCAAGGCTTGTTCTGGCAATAGGTATTCCCTCATCTGGTAGTAGATGAAAAATGACTGATGGAGTCATGATGCGCTCTAAAGTTTGCATATATTTGTCAAATTGAAAGCATTTTATTTACGATTTTGCATTGCAAAGTATAAATGACTGGACAAAATGGTCGAATTCATTCATTTTCTATTCATTGTAATTGAATCAATCCATTTAAATATTAGGTTATGCTATAGTATGGTAAATTGGCTCACAAATCTCTATGATATGATTAAATTCTTATTTAATTATTTATTTATTACACAAATTTGATTATAAAGAACCCCTTCTTTCATCTACAGGAACAGACAAAAATACAAAGAAATAGTCTTGAACTTGTGACTGAAAAGTTACAAATTTATTGTTGATTTATGCAGGAAACATTAAATAAAAGAAACCGACATCCAAAATTCAAAATTAATTAATCAGATAATATTCCATCCAATAAACATTTTAAAAACTATTTTCACTTCATTTGATCTAAATTAGGAGAAAACTTGTTTGGGAAACAAGCCTCCAATCAACATTCTGGTAGAACCAATATACAGATTTCATGTTCATGTGTACAATTGCAGGGAAATAATAATAAAATTGGAGACCATTTTAAGCTCTAAAGAAAGTTCTCATGAGGACAAAGAGAGCTCAGATAACTACCAATAATCAACCCTTCAAATAGAGACAAAGAATAAATAAAAATGCCTTCATCTTCAAATACAAGAATGCACACAATCACAAACACAAAAAATTTTCAAATAAAAAAGGGGAAGGAACCACTTCTCTATTAACCAAGGAAAAAAAAACCCAGATTCAAACTGTCAAGGACATGAACCCTCTTATTTGACCTTCGATAAAAAAACATTTCCCCAATTTTACAAACTTCCTCTCTTCCAAAATCTTCTGCCCCTTAACTATTTTCACACTATTGTCAATCCCAAAATTCCACTTGCCCTCCAAACACAGTTGTTCACAGATCAATTACAAATCACTGCAAACCAAACCAACCCACACCCCCATTTAATATACATAATTGTAAACCACCACACAGTGAAATACACAGTTCATATACACACCACTGATGAATAGACAATGTATACACACACACACACACACACACACTTGGGAATATATCTAAGGGTTTGGAGCTTGGCAAAAATCTTTGATTCGTTGGCAACATGGGTCGTCTCCAACATGGGTCATCTCCATTTTTGGGAAAGAACATCAATTAAATTATCCCAAAGATCTAAACCATGGACGGTTTGAAAAGGGTGCACAATGTACTTCCTAGATTGAAAACCAGATAAGCAATTTGAAGATAAAAACCCACTATTTTGAGATGAAAATGCTTTTAGTGTGTAGTGCGGTCCCATCAACAATGATCATTCGATTGATTTTTTGTTTTTACTGTCTTATCTTTGACAATACCCTAGCTAATGGACATTTTGCCTTGAATACTTTTCAAATAAAATGAAAGAAGTCATCCCATGCACACATGTTTAAAGAGAGACAAATGTTCTCTTTTTTTCAATTTTTGAGCACGTACCATTTTTTTTTGTATACATACAAATGATGGACTCTATGTCTAAAGTATGCCACAAATGTATTGTTAAGTTTCCTTTTGAAAGAGTGGATTTTCCATTTTTCCTTTCCTTTCCTAGCCATGACATCATACTTACCTCACCATATTTCCATTAGATTACTTTAAAAATTTGATTGTTTGTCGATCTTATTTTGCCTAACTTATTTATAAATCATTTTATAATATATTAAGTTAAATTTCATACATCTTAAATGAATTAAGGATAGTTTTTAATAATCATACACTTCTTATAAACTATATAATTAATATATATTATAAATAGAGAATATTTAATTTACTAATTTGTATTATATAATTGAATAATTATATATTATATTTAAATATATAATTGTAATATAATTAATTATAAATATGCTAATATATATATTCTTCCCCCCCCTCTCTCTATATATATCACTCTCTACCTTTCTGTATATATTACTCCCTATATCTTTATTTTTTTATCAGTCTACTTCCCAACTTTGTTGTTTGAACCTCTTTCTATATCTTTTTCTCCCTCTCTCCACCCATCTTTCTCTCTCTAATATTTTTATCTATCTCACTTCCTATAACTTTAAAAATTAAAAATGAAATGAAACCTATTAAAAAGCTAAAAAGATTATTTGTAATTTTAAAAAAAAAATTCAACTTCTATATATGAATAATACTATTTGATATTATTTTCTAACATAATTATATTAATTAAAACCTTAGTATTACTTAACTATATATCTTTAATGTTAAATAATAATATTATTAAAATTTGATATAACATATAATATATATTAAAATAAATTATATATATTAGACACCTTAACTATTAAAAGAAATAAATAAAAAAATTGTCTAAGGTGTTTGAGAGTGCAAATTTGTGGAAAAAATTAACGTGCACCACAATGGCCTCCATGGAAATGGTGAATTGTACAAAGCTCTTTTTCAACCATGATGTTGATAGATTCAAGCCCAATTTCCTACAGATGTGGAAAGAGAAAAAAAAAAGAAACCAGAGCGTTCTTTCCCCAAGAAATTGTTGAATGAACACTTCATACAAAGGGCATCGATAAGGTAGAAAAGCTCCAGTGGCTTCGAGTGCTAGAAGACATGATGAGGGAAGGGAAGTTGTTTGATAGCTTGGCAAGTTGTGATGTCTTAGGATGCATGAGAAAACTTCCCATGCAAGTCTATATCGCTCATTTTTTGCTCATGTTGGAAATGAGTGCCCAACCTTGGAAAGACCATATAGTCACTTTTAGCAAAAAATCCAAAGCTACACCTAGTCAAGGGAGACACATCGACGGAGAAACATAGGTTTACCTAAAATATGGAGTGGGGCATGAATACCAATTTTCAAAAAGATGTGGTGTGATTGTTAACATGGTCTACAAATGCAAGCTGTAGTATGAGAAAATAACAAAATGATTATTTGCGTTAAGTGCCATCGAGAATTTGTCCAAGCATCATTAAATCCATCAGAAATAGATTATACTGGGATCAAGAGGAAATATAAAAAAGGTGGGGTATGGGGTGCCTTTGAGGATCGTGTTTTGCAATCTTTGTGATTTGCAGAGCACATGAATGATGAAAGAGGAAGAGGGCATTGCAATTGGGAGTGTATATTCCAAGAATCTACTTGATTTGTAGATTTGTCCATTCCTTATTGAAAGTTTCTCCTAATGATTAATTGATCTAATGGAACACAACATGAAAGAATGGAAAGCTTCATGAGTAAGAGAAAGTTGTAAATGATACCACATATAAACAATATTACAAAACATAGAACCTCTATGAAGTTGGGTGGCATCTCATTTATTACACCCATTACTTCATGTCGCTCACCCATTTTAAACCTTGAAATCTTAGAATGCCTACAAAATAAATACTCCTTAGCCCAAACAAATCCAATATGTGTATACGCTTTGAACTAATTGAACAAAGAATATGAACAATTTGAGTATTGAAAACCCTAAACAAAATCTATTTGCATGCCAAATTAATGAATTAGCTTAGATAAAGACAAATCCATAAAAGTGTAATGAGTAAGCGTGACAGGATGAGAAACATGGAGTCCATGTAAAAGAACACAATATGAATCCATTGGCTAGGCATTCATATTGATATTTTACATGTGTTGATCTTTGGAGACCACCATTTAGTAGACTAATGCATCTTAAAGATCAAAACCAAGTGGAGAATCCCACCATGATGGGCCTATGCACAGGTAGAGGGAAACAAGTAGAATTAGTCATGGTGGATATGTTGAGTAAAGGGTGCACTCCCCTCTAGAAAGCTCTGACCATCTTAGATCTCCTGTAATCTTTGCATCTTAGGTTTGGTAATTAAAACCCTTTAATTACTTTCTCTTTACCTCTTATGCAATTATGTGATCTTTGCATCATTCTAATAATATTTTTCCCTATGTATGATTATAGTTTTTTTTTTTGAAATAGGCCATGACATTTCCTAATAAAATGGTTTTCCACATTAAGTGGAGTTGATGTTCCCATAGGAAATTACTATTCTTATATGTAATTAATAGTTTCCCTCAAATCATGACTCTTTAATGGATTATATGTATTCATGATGTGTAATGCCATTATTCTCTATCTAGTCCTCTCCTCTTTATATATTTCTTCATAATTTATCTTCAACATATTTTCGGCATACCCATTGCACACCAAGATGCCATTGCTATACACCCAAACCACAATTTTGGTTCTCCATCTCTATATTACTAGCAATCGCACCTAAGTGTGCAATGGGTACGTCGTAAGTTATGGAAAGGTCATTTAAGTATTTGTCCCTTTGTTTTCACTCCTCAACCTCTCTAGATCTCTTTTATCTCTTTATCAACCTATCTCTTCCTCTTTATCCTATAAAAATTCAACAGAATAAAAAAGTATATAAACTTAAATCAATGATATGGAAATCATTTTTGTGCATTAGAGTTTAAACTCGCTTTAATTACTAACAGAAATATGTCTTATTGTCTGACATACTAGCTATGCACGCAATGAAATGTGAGTTCCGTTGCTTCTTTGTCACACTAATGTATAGCCAATAAGAAGGACGAATATTAAACGGATAAAACGCTTGCAATGGTTGTCCATTGGTCCTGTTTAATTCTCAACCATTAATATTAAAAATCAGGAGCTCATTCATTTCAAGGAGTAAAGATCTATATTAATCTATATTATTAATTAAATAAAAATATATTATTCCTTGATAAAAAAAGCTATAATATTTAATACAAGACTTATTATGTCTAAAGATGACCAATGATGAAACTCAAGCTGAAAAGCAAAGCCAACTATCTAAAAAGAGTTATTTGAATCAAATGAAATCAAAAACTTATAATATAATTTTTTTAAAATTAATAATTATACCGTACAAAATATAATATATAATACAATTAACTTTGTAGTCTATAATTTCTATTATATAATTATACAAAAATATAATAAGAATATTTTTATTAATTAAAAATTGTATAAAATAATAAATATAATTATATTATATATTATATAATTATTTATTATTTATAATAATATCTTTAAAATATGATATAAAAGTAATTTAACCAAATTATCAAAGTTTTATAAAAGTAATATTATATAGTAATTTCTATATATATATAATGTAAAAATAAAATAAAACATTTAACTTAATATTTATGAATTTCTTATGCACTTAAACTTAAAAGCCCGTATAGAGAATAAAACCACATACAAACATTAATCTTCGATTCTAACTTTGAATGAATTTTCCAATTTAAATAGACATTTAGGGTTTCCATGTATTTTTGTATATTTTTTAGGATTCAGAGAGTGTTTTTTAAGTAATATCCATATGTAATTGCCTTATAATTTAAGGTCAGTTCATCGAGGTAGGCGTCTGTGCATTTTTACTTGATTTTAGCTAAATTAGGTTTTATGCATTGTGAGGAAATTTGTGATTATTGCACATTTTCTTACACTTCTATAACACCAATGTTACCTATTAAAATCATTCAAATCTAACAGATTTAGAATATAGTCTACTAGTTTACAAATTATGATGTAATCTTCTAAATAATATGTGTGCCTCTGCGACGCATTAGATGTTACAAACGGTGTGGATTTATTTTATTGGTTAGCATTGCAAATTATAATCTACGGCGAAGGCGTAATTATTGTAATTTTAGCCTCCTTCCAAGATTTAGTGGTACCTAAATAAATGCTAATTTTAAGGCCAAATTTGGACTCAAATTTTGTCGCAAATACATTTGGTGGGGTTTTTGTTGATCTAAACACTGGTAGGGCGTGATGCTAAGTATGACGGTGGTATTATATGTGGGTTAAAATGACATTCTAGTGGTAATGTAAAATCCGTCTCCCAGTACTCAAAATTATTTTCACTTTTTGGAAAATTAATGGTATTGGCATTACAAAATTTTCATTGCCATTTTCTTTGGGTACCTTCCTTATTTTCTGCATAATTTTCCCCACCAAACAACTCTAATACGTAAATGTGTTCCAAATACCTTTATTAATTCAATGATTTTGAGACAATATTATTCTGCAAAAGTCATTTGTATGTGTCATAGTCATTTCATTGCAACCATTCAAATTATGTTTTGTTGGATATCTATATGTCTAGCCCCAAAGCTCCCATTTCTGTATACACTTTGTTGGACGTCTGTACCTTGCTCCAAATCTCCATTTGATCATAGGCAGGGATGACGTTGGAAAAGGTTGCAAGTCACATTGTTACATCTGTCGTGTTGCATTTTCTTGAGAGTTTCAGAAACCTTTTTACCAAATTTATTTTTGCAGATCCTTGATTCGAAGGTCTTAACTGGGCACAGGCCCATGGAATAGGGCTCTACATCTATTGATTTGCATTAACTTGAAAGTTTCTAAAGCAATTTCAGCAAGTCTTGTTTTGTGCATTTCCATGAGGCCACATTTAATCTACCTATTACATGTTTTGCATACTTCTCTGGAAAGATTTTGTGTTCCTTGTCATTGCTGCACATGAAAACCATACTTTGTTTTGTGCTTCTAGTTTGGCACATGTAGTGAATTTGTATGCTACAACCATATAGAAACCATATAGTTCATTCAAATCTGCCAGGGCATGTGTCATCAAACACTTTGATGGCTGCCATCCATGGACTTTGATAGAAACCCATGCCCAATTTTATGGCTTCTAGCACATAAAAAATGCTGCCCCTAAATGACATCTCTGCCCACACACACATGTAAAGGAAATATAACTTAGCAACACACCTCCCAATACCATTTGATTGAAATTTCGATAGCCATGGCCATGAAATAGGGTGCATGAATTAAAAAAGAGGTCAAAATTCTAAAAATGGAAACCAGAAGATTATGAACTAAGGAATAAGGCCAAGAAATAGGTGCATGAATAAGGCATGAAGCTTGACATAAGGTACATGAATTAAGAGATGAGTCCTTGATTGTAAATGTGGAAATTGAAAATTTTCTACAAATTAAAAGATAATGCCACGACATTGAATGCAAGAATTTAAAGAAAATGTTAGGATCGTAATTATAGAAATTTTAAGTCTTCAACTAGATAAAAAGATTTATAGTGAAATAAAAACACTAATCAAAAGCATATTAGATTTCAATAAATTATTAAAAAAAACTCAAACTTTCCCATCCAAAATTTAACTGGACATCCAAGATACACAAAACAAACCTGCTACCCAAAGTAGGCAAAATCAATGAAAGAAAAGCTCAACATTCTAGAAGTTAACTTTTACCAAATTAAATGAAGTATTGTGTAAACACCACGAAAAAAGACAAATATTGAAAACAACATTATTACTACTAAACTTATGAGTTCACAATTTCTCCTAATATTTTCTTTTATTCTAATATTTATATGTTTTAATTATTTCTTCCAATGTGTTGCAACATCATTCTTGTTTTCTTGTTATTGCTTGAAAAATAAAAAATTAATTGATATTTAAAAAATAAATTAAAAATTAAGTATTAATATTTGTTAAATATTAATATCAATTTCTCATTATCAAATCAATAGACACTCCACAATTCAAGATATTCATTTATATTTTTAAGAGGTGCTAAAAACAAGCTTCTTTTTCAATTCAAATGATATATGGTTTTAATTTTAAAAAATGTATACTATTAAAATTATTTAAAAACTGCTTAAATATATACGCTTTTAAAATCCCTTAAAAAAAAATATGTTTTCTTAATATATGTAAAGTTTTTATCCATGCTAGATTTTTCCAAACCATTTGGATTTACTGTTCTTTCTATATACGTTTCGTGTACTGCATTCAATATTGTACTATCTCATTTCAAAATTGAAAAATACTAAAGAATTGGACATCAACAGAGAGTGTTTGAGTCGAGTCCGTAGATGGGCACGTGGAGTGTTCCATGACAGTTACGTGCCCTGTCTATGTTTACTACACTATGCATAGACGTATCATTTAGGAGTGTTAGTAGAATAATGGGAAGGCAGAAATTGCGTTTAGCCTGTCACATCAAAGTTGGATATGTTTTTATGCAGAGATGGATGGAAGCAGTGGAAGGTTAGAAGCCTATGTTGTCTGCAATGTGCAAGGGAATAAATTCTGCTCTCAACATTTAATTTTGAAATTTGATGTCTTATAAATGCTTTGCAAGTATTAGTGTGTCTACCTCTCAATCTTTGTTGAATTATGTGCTTCTGTAAATTGTGTTTGGAAGCATAGTCATCCATCACAGCTTTGGATAATGCATATTTGCATTCTTCAACCTATTGTTTATTTTTTTTAATTCTTATAGGCATGTAGCCATCGATTCATTGGCATGCGAGCCAAGGTTGGATTGTGATGAGATACAAAAGTTTGGGGAGAAATTGTGTGTCTAGTTTTTAATATCACATTTCTTGGTCCAAATCTACCAGCGCAGGGGAATTTCTGACCAAAATTTAGAACAGGAGTTCCATTATCTAGAAGTAACTGGCTGTACCTCTAATTTAGGCATGTTACTTTGTAAAAGTTTGTTGTTGTGTGGGTGGTTCCACAAGACAGACAAATAGATAAAAAGAATTGTAAGAAATTAAAATAGTCTCTTAAATCATCATCAAAGGAATATAAGTATCGAGGAAGAAGTAAGAAAGTACTATAAGACAAGATCAGGGACAATAAGTTTGAGTATGTTTTTTATATCTTCCCAGGTTGGAAAAGTAGTTGTCGCTAGTTAGACATTGTATAGAAATGGGTCTGGTTGTGGTGCCTTCTACCAGGTAATTGTCAAAACTCATCAAAACCCATTATAATTCTTTTATTTGAAATCACCACAGTGCTACAATACAACAGACTCGAGTGTTGAATGATGTTGCTTGTTGAATAGGTAAGATGCAAAAATAAGTACCTCTGCGCAACCAACGAAGTTATGGAGAAGGCGATCGAACTGATTTTATAGTCCTCATGCTTTCAGAACTATGGCCAGGCCGAGGAAAGATAAACAACTGAAGGATTTGGGTGTTGTCGATATTGAGTACAAACGGTAAGGCTAGAGCTTTTAATATTACGCCCCTTTTTCATTTTATAGCGCTGAGACTATCTCGAAATCTTATAGAAGCTTGAATTTGAGTTATGTTAATGGCGGGTCCACTTGATTTATGTAAGCATGGGTGGTAGAGGGGCGAGGGGACACCTGCATTCTGTGTACCAACTCAATGAACGAACGAGATTTTCAGTATGGTCATCTGTTGATCATCACCGGTAAAGGCCTCAGGCGCGTCTGAGGATAATCTCGCAAGCATGACCATACAATCTGGTAAAATATTTCTTTTGGCTTTTGGATTGCCTAGTCATTGAGTAATTTTCGATGGCCGTCGTGAACCTCTGAGGATTTTCAGATTTTTTTTATTTAACTAATATTATTTTAATATTTCCCTCTACTCCTGTCTCTGTCAGGCACTTTTTCTGAAAATTTCTATTTAACTGCGCAGTCGCTTATGACAGAAAAATGTGAGTAGATTGAGTTGTTCTACGTACGTATATTCCACGTTTACTTATGACAGGGAAAAACATCGACGTGTAAAGCTGCAGGGAAAAGGAAAACTGAACGTTTCAGATGATTTCAATGTCCGTCATTCTGTCTGCAGAATTTACAACCGTCAGATGAAATTTTTTGCCTGAACGCGTTCATAGTAAACGCCTACAGCGTAAAAATGATTTCGTCGCGGTATTTCTTCTCTATGAAGTTCTCCATTTAGACATCGCAAAGATTTGTCACGATATTTCAGAAAGACAGTCGTGAAGAAAACTCCCATAACCCATCCTTCCAGCTTTTATTTATGGCATCATTGTAGGAGGGGTTGACTCCCAAAATGGCAAGTTGATTTTTTGTGACTTCTAGACTACACGAGTTCAGTCTTCAACGATATCCACTACCTTCAACTATGGCCTGGCCGTGTAATTTTGAGTGCTAGTTTTGTTTTTAGTAGCCGAAATAACTCGGCAACTAACTCAGGCACGGGCTAAGCTCCCGACAAAAACGTACAAAAGAAAAAAACGAAAAAAAGAATTGTAAATTTTTATTTTCTAGATCTGCGAAGATACACCGTTTTTTTTAAAAATTGTTTTCTATTCAAAATATGAGATCGATGCTGAAAATTTGCATTTAGATCCGGTTCTATCAACGAGGCTTGGCGTATGTGTCGGAGCGTAGTAATGGAGAAGAACGTAATACCAAGTTGTTTATATGCACATTCCTTTCTTCAGCAGTCTTGTCTGAATTCATTACTTCATTTCCAAAGGTATCAGAGATTCTTTTATGGTAAACAATGTTTCCCGCTTGCAGTAGTGATGTCTGGAGAAATGCTATGGGAACCCTGATTTTATGTTTCCTTCTCTTCGTGGAATTGTATGATGCAAGGCCCCCAGAGGTGAGGATTGGGGGAGTCTTTGATTTGGGAAGTTATCAAAGTAAACAATCAAATGTAGCCATCCAACTGGCCATTCAAGATGTCAATAACAATCCCAACATTCTTAATGGGACAATTCTTCAGTTTGAGACTGCAAAGATAGGAAGCTCTGCTCTCATAGATGCGGAGAATGGTAAAATTCTTTCATTCCTTTTTGTTTTTCTTTTGTTTTGTGATGGAGTTTAACTCCCAGACTTGAGCATGTTCTAAAACCTAAATGAAATGGGTTTTACAGTGCTGAAACTGTTCAGAGCAAACGTGGTATCTGTTGTGGCGCCAATGACACCACAAGTCTCCAACTTTGTATCCTTGCTAGCTGATTCTGCACAAGTCCCGCTCATTACATTTACTGGCCATGATCCATCTATGTCCATCAAGCATTCCGCATATGCAATTCAGATGATTGGTAGGGATGCGATGCAAATGAAGGCAATAGCTTCTCTGCTCAGCAAGTTTTATTGGAGAGAAGTAGTGGTCGTATTCCAAGATGATGAATTGGGTCTCAACGGAATGCTGGCTTTACACAATGCACTCAAAGGAACTTCTGCCAGTATAGTCCAAATATTTTCTTTTACTGTCAAGTCTTTCAATAACACCTCATGGGAAGAAATTCAGAAGAGACTGGAAGACGACAAGACTAGGAGTCGTGTGTTTGTTTTACATACCACTTTTGAATTGGCCCAGAAAATATTTTTCGAGGCAAAACGATCAAGTAACATGAAGAAACAGGGTTGGGTTTGGATTGTAACAGAGTGGGTAGCGGGTGCTTTGGATATTGCAGATTATAGAACTACGGATTCGATGCAAGGAATAATTGGGGTTCGTATAAACATTCCACACACTCCACACTTTGAGAATATCAGCGGTAGGTGGAAGGGGGAATTCACGAGATTGTATCCAAATGTAACTAACTCTGAAAACATTGGCACAGTTGGAGCCTATGCTTATGATTCTGTCTGGATAATTGCTAAAGCTGTTGATGACCTGTTCAGAGACAACAAAATTACTGAATTGGAATTTAAGCCTTCCGGGATATCTTCAACAGATGCCTATGTTTTTCAGGAAGGGAATGCCCTGTTTCAGAAAGAAGTTAACCGCAGTTTCGAGGGAATCAGTGGGAACATAACATTCAGCAAAAGTGGGCTTCTTGAAATTCATTCATATGACATCGTTAATGTAGCCAACAGGGAGATCAGAGTCGTAGGATCGTGGATGAAAGAAGAGATCAAATTGAAAGAAGGGGTCGCGATTGCGTGGCCAGATGGATCTTCAACACCACCTTCTGGTTTCAGAAAGTTTATAGTGGGAGTACCCCCAAATGTTGTGTTTCCTGGATTTATAAACATTACAAACAATCAGAAAACGTTTGAATGGTTCTGCATAGATGTATTTAAAAAAGCTGTGGAAAAGCTTCATTGCCCTTTTGACTATGAATTTCAGGTTTCTGAGAAAAGTGATAAAAATCCAGACTTTGATGACCTCGTCGACCAGGTTGCAAATAAGGTACCCCGCCGTTTTCTCTCTGGCTTATTTTAACTAGTATTTATTTTGATTTTAGGAGGAATACTTCATTTCAATTCCCACTTTTGTTTACATAAAAAATAGAATATGCTTGTGCTTTCTCATACGACCTTTTATCACAAAGTTTAAAGACTTCACAGACCTCTTCTGGAAGTAGAGCCTTCGTTATTGATTAATCTTCTTTGCTACTAGAGAAGAATAAAATGTTGCGTCTCCTTTGCATAATTTGCAAGAAGCCAGATAAGTTGTTTTGACATTTTCAATAGGCCTGATAAATTGGAATTTGAACTGCTATGATTACTTTTTTATGTTGTCTATTTCAAATCACTCTTAGAATAACATGATCCCTATTAGACTATAAGTTTAGAGAGAATTTTGTACAAACTCAAGTCCTCATTCAATGACATGTTGGTGGCCAGACATTTGATGCAGTTGTTGCTGATATAACAGTTCTCTCAAGGCGCAGTGCAAAGGTTGATTTTACTCAACCATACACTGATACAGGACTGGTAATCATGGTGCCTATTAAGAATACAAAGTCTTCTGGCTGGGCCTTCTTGAAACCATTTACATTATCCATGTGGTTGACTGCAGTAGCATTTGTTGTTATTACTGCTTTTCTTGTTTGGCTATTGGAATGGGATGTGAATGATGCTTTCACAGGAGAAACTGCCAAGCAAATGGAGAAATCTCTCTGGTAAGTGCTTCTCTTGTACTTTAAATATCTTATTTATTATATTGTAATGTTTATGGGTTATAAGCTGATGATAAAAAACAGAATAAACAAAAGCAGTAGATGAAGCTCTGTCAGCTCTCCATGTTCAAGTATTGCCAGCGATCTTTGGTTAACAAGAAAAAAATGCATAATAGCATGGGTGTCAACACGTCGAGTCTATTCACCAAATTGCCAGACAGGATTCATTATTGGATCACCTTTTTCTTTGCTTTTAGTCTTTAGTTAGTTTTCTGCTGAGAAAGATCTTTATGGTATGGAGCTTATCTACTTGCAGTGAAAAACAATTTTAAGTTTAAGTTGGTTTGCTTGAGATTGTAAATATTCAGGGTTCACCATTTGTGCATATGATATTTTCTAGATGCATAATTCTCATACTATGTCCATTTAGAAGATGCCAAAAGTTCAAGGGCAATCCCATGTTCACTAGAACAAGCATTGACCACCAGCCAGACACAACCTGCAAAGAGAATACCTGTCACTTTACCATCTGCATCTGCATTGCATACATAATCCTCATCATTATTATGTTCCGAGGTACATATCAATCCCGGATCCATAACTTCCTTTCATTGCTTATTTGGTATACTACATTAATGCATCAACGTTGTAATAATGAGCACAAGACAACCTCATACAACATACCATCGCACTATGGTTTGTTTTGTATGTTACAGCATACCATCGCACTATGGTTTGTTTTGTATGTATACTTCTATTTGTACATGTATATCTTTTTTCTTATGTATATTTTCCTATTTGTGGGCAATAGGGCAGGCCCACATGTTTTGGAAATTTAGGGGCACTTGGAAAGATTGTTGCAAAACTTGCCAAGTACTCACGAGCTAAATTGCCAAGCGAGTTACTCACCCAAAAACTCACCAACAAGTTTTTGTAAAACTTTTCACAACTTTTTCCTCTAATCTCATGAGTCAATGGAAAAATCGTGAGTTTTTGGTTAATAACTTGTCTATTTCTTGCCTGCAGTTTAAAAATGTGATTTTTACTTCATTTTCACATATGATCGATGACTTAGGGCACATAGCAACACAAGGATTGGGAATGACTCTTTTGTATGATTTCAAAGGCCTTAACTTGGGCACGGCAGTGAGAGCTCCGCCCCTCCTGACCCCATTGGGGATGTTGCCCCAAAAATCCTTTTGAGGGTGTTGCTCCTAGACCTCCATTAGGGGCATTTCCCCTCAACCCCATTGGGATTTCCACTCCCAAATCCTCATTAGTTATTGGGATCTCTTATTAAATAAAAAAATTGATTACAATGTGGGAGGGATGAGGAATTGTGACATAATTCTTGAGTGTGCTAACTTAGACATTATTATCGTATAACCTGTCAAAAATATCTTTAGATGAGTCAACTTCTACATATGATGTGGCTAGTGGAAGAGGCATTATAACTCATGTAGAGGTTGAATCATTTTTTGGTCTATGATATGTATTAAACTCTATTTTTTATTTATATATGATGGGAATCAGTAATATGCTCTACAAATTTTGAAGCAAGTGCACCTTTAAAGAATATTTGTTGGAGTAAATTAATATTTACTCCTAGCTTAGCTTAGGCATAATTATATTCGTTATTAGTTTTTAGTTAGTGTTGATGTCAGTTTTGTACCACTACATAACATATAGCAATTGAATACTTGATAAAGCATACCAAACACTCAACCCTCTCTTGAAAAGTATATACTCATGAAGAACATGAGAATACTCCAAGGTTCCTTACACCTGTGGATACTAACTTAGTTATATTAATGTGATTTGTTGGTAATCACTTCGGCGGGCTTACGTTGTTCACTTGAAAGATGTCAAATTCTTGCTATGATGATGATTTAGCTTTGCAATGTATACTCAAATGACTTCCTTCCAATTTACCACTTTCAACTTTACTTCTCAAACTTCTCACTACTAAACGACTTCTTTTTTACTACTACTCCTACGGAATGGAAAGGTTGGCGAATGGATGGGGATCAACCTAATGAAAGCTTGCCTGCGGTGTTACCTCCATTGGTGCAATGATTCAAGGGGAACGAGACTAGATTACCACACAAGGCTCCTTAACAAGCCGCTAAGATGCTAGTGGCCTAGTATATAGATCCCTATCAAACATTTACCAATATCACCATACAACTAGCAATCTACTTCTACTCTTACTTTAACACTTGCTTGAAATGAAATTTACTTTGACAACTCAATGAAATCTAACTTTAACTATTGGAAGTAAAAACCATGCAATAACACCAAGTGTTCTTAATCACCATGCAAGACACAACAATGACAAGAGAAGCAATTTTGGTATTATATTAGCAACAATTTTCTTTAACCCTTTACAAATGAGAACAAATGGCCTTATATAGAGGCTCAAAATTACAATGAGTGGCCAAGATTAAGAGGCAAAATCAACGATCCAGATTGAATCCCAGAAACCCTAATTAGGGTTACCACCCCATCGGCCAATGAAAAGATGCCACCTCATCAATGGACCAATGAGAAAAAAGAAAAGTGGTAACCAATGAGAAGGCACCAAAATGGTAGCCAATCAGAATCAGACACCTACCCTACCTAAGAAGAAAGGAAAATTTGCCACTTGGGCTTACGTCAAATGATCTTCTAATACAATTCTACCCCTTTCTTTCATCCTTTTAGCATAAGCAATGAACTTAGCTAACATGGTGTTGACTTCCTCCATGGGAGGGCAAGGTGTATGCCTCATCCTACGCTTAGCTGTGTTCATTATGTTCTTTGCTGCCTGTAGTGTCTTCTCACTCTCCTTCTCATCATCTTTTGCAAACTCGATAAGGGCCCTGAGAGAGGCAAGGGTGTCCAACTGTTTCTCTCTGACGACAACCTTCCCCAACTCATCCAATCTCGATCCAAACTCTATCTCATTAAAATCTTCCTCCTTGATTTCTTCAAAATCAAGTGCAATCCCCACATCGCTCAACATGCTTGAAATGAAAGTGTCGATGCTTGGACTGTGCTGTGCAATCTCATTCTGTATCTCCTCGAGTACCCTCGATCTAGCAGTCAAGGTAACATACCAAGACTCAATAATATTCTTTCCTCCTTCATTGATCAACTTGGCCTTCACCAAAGATCCTTCTGATAACTCTATGGCTGCATGTAGCCTGGGAATGGCTAAGTCACGGATCGGAAGGAAATCCTTCCACATCCCCTCGAATGCTCTGAATTTGTCCCTAAGAGACACAAATGACTTGAATGTCGAGATAAAGGGAAGCAAGAACTTCCACCCTTCTTGAATTATACTACTGATCCACCTCTGTGTTCCTTGCTCTCGAGCTAATATCTCTTCCATGTTTCTCCCACTATCTTGTGGAAGGGCCGCCGGATGCAACTGTTGGATAGGCTGGCTATCTCTCCAATACTTAAGTTCCATCTCCAACTCCATATTCCTTTCATTTGGCTTTCTCAACCTTTCCCTTACCAAAGCTATGTCTTCCTAAAGCTCCACACACTCCATGTCATTTGTGACTCTTCCCATGTCGTGCTCTACTACCTCATAATCCTGTGGCACAATTTCACCCACTGGCTTGCTAACCTTTGGTACTGCAATTTGAACCTTTCGGTGACCATCATCACCATCCCTAATTACCTTAGCCATAGTTCCTGCCATTTGTTTTTGTCTAACATCATCCTTTTCCACTAACCCTTGAATATCTTCAATTGTCTGGATGGCCACAACCGGTTTCCTTGGCATAAGCATCTGTTTTAACCACTCTGGTGCAATGCATCTCCCTATTTCTGGATTAGGCTCGGCTAACAAAGCATCACCAACGGCCTTGGGCGCTTGGCTTCCTTCTTCATCTGATAGAGTCTTGATATTAATTGGCATATCTCCTTCATTACTAACTGCCATATTTTCCTCAACTTGGTTCTCCGAGAGAGGAGAGTACTCGGTACTATTACTATAACCACTTGATTCTGAACCAGAGCTCACCTCTACTGCCGCCCTTTGATCATTTGTACCAACCTCTTGGCTCCTGGTATCAGCTATGCTCTCTCTTGATGGCACTGTACTATGTTTCTTTGCCGGAGGCCCTTGATGTTCCCTATTTTTCTCAACCTCCAAACTCCTCTTCTTATTCTTAACTGCTTGTTGCTGCTGGCTACTGCCATCACCTTGCCGTCCAACTGACTCCGTTGGAGTCTCCTCCACTAGCTTCATTTTCTCATAGGTGAGGTGCACCCTCTGACTTTGCAATTGCCTCAACTTCCTGTTATGCCACCACTCAGTGTGTAGCTCGACTGTTCTATTAACTGCTTCTAAGGATGGATCCTGATGATCATCCCAATTAACCGGATCCAACTCCGCTCCTACTGTATTGTAATCTTCCCTTAACACATCTTCATCATCTTCCAATTGATCCGGAATATTAAGATTTTTCCACTTGCATGCCCTCATCATGTCCACTGATAACCTTGAGAAAGCAAGCTTCCTCACATGAAAGTCATCCTGCTCATTGGCTCAAAAATCCTCCAAAGTAGGGATATGCTTGAATGGAGCCCCATGAGATGTCTTGATTAGACCATTAGGATCAAATCCTTGCCTTGCCTTATACCACGCTAGATGATATTGCTCTAACTCTTTCTCCGCTGCTGCAAAGGCAACAGGATTGGGACAACTATCATTGCCTATCATAAGTGAGAGGGTAACCTCTGTCTCACCTTTGAGCTTCATCATTTTATCATATTGCTCAAGTTGTCTAGCCAACTCCATCAAAACTATCTTATCAGGCGGGTACCTTGGAAGTCTCTTGGGACAAGTCGTGCATCCAGCCACTCTTATATACGTGAATTGTGGAAATTGGATGAACCAACTCCCAAACTTCTTGACTTTGGCCTCTGCCTCCGGCGAGAGCCTCTTTGCGGGTGTCCCTTGTAGTATCCTTACCATCCTCATGGAAAAGGCATCATAAAATATCTTGTAATCCTTGGTGTTGTGCAAATGAAGCTGTGGGTAGCACTCATGCACCAAATATTGTCCGGGCCCATTGCCAATTACCCCTCTAGCCTTAAGTCCAGGATGTTCATACAGTCTCGCAATCAAATAAAAAAGATAGGACCCCATATAGAATTGTTTCTAATTTTGTACTGTCCTAAGTTGCAACTCTAGATTTTCACTTATAATTCTAGCCCAATCAAACTTTCTCTTTCCTTTTTCAATACCTTCGATAAAATAGTACATCCAAGTTTCAAATTGCATACCTTGAGCAGAGCCCATGACTCGGTTGAGAAGCACAATGAGATCGCCATACTCTGATTTGAAATCTGACCGGGTGAGCCTGGATGTCTTGGTGATTCCCTTCTTGCCTTCGTGTAACCAATTCTGCTTGAGTAGAGCAAAGCATGCATCCTGATTGTCTTGAAAGAACCTGACCGCTTGATCCATTAACATTACTATCATGCCCCCCTGTTGGGGTATATTGAACACTTTTTCTATCACTTGCCCATTGATGTTAGCTAACACCTGCTCTTCTTCACCAAAGATGATGGACTTGGTCACAATATCTAGCCGAGATGCACACTCCATGATCAATTCCGGACAAGGCAAGGTAGGAGGGAAGGTGGCAGCATGTACAATTCCTGACTTGTAAATTCTCCTTGCCATAGAGGATTGACCTTCTTTCAACCTTTCTTTCAATTGTATCATGTCAATGGTACCGATGTTAGTGTCTCAGACTCGCTTCAATTTCGAGAAGAAGGTGGTCTTGGGCATCATATCTTCCTTGTCTCCTATTTTGGTATTAATTCGGTTCTTGCTTGCACTACCATCCGCCATCCTAGCCCTTATTTCTGCCCCTTCTTTCTACAATGAGGTGGAACTACACTTATATCTCCTTTCCCTTCCCTAGGGGTGATCAAACATATTTCTGCCTCTCCAATTCCTATCACACTACACTTATCTCTATCTCTTCGCCTAGTGAGATGGACTACCACTTATTTCTGCCTCTTCGTTACCTATGGATGGACTACACTTATATCTCCCTTCCCCTTCCCTCTGGGTGATCAAACATATTTCTGCCTCTTCAATTCCTATACGGAAACTACACTTATATCTCCCAACTTCCAGCCCTAATGAGATGATGAGGTGATGGAATGGGTGATGCAAGCAAGAAGGGAAAGAAACCAATTAAGACAATCGAGAAATCTGCTTAATGAGCCAGCCTTCTCTCAATCTTGAAACTTGTCTCCGACACCCAAACAAACTAATACCAAGGAAAGATAACAATTAAAGAGATAAAGTTAAATAAGGATAAGTCAAATCAACTCACTGAATTTTGCAAATTCTGTTCTCAAGAATGGCAGGGCTGGATAAAAATCTGAATGCCTTGTCAAAATGATGTCTTCCTCTTTCACTCTTCCGGAATTGTACACAACAATGAAAAATCTGAACCTTATGCTTTGATAAATTTGCCTTCTATCCTCAAATTAGATGCCTCTATCTTGATGAAAATCTGAATCTGATCACAAAATCTGAACTTGATCACCTTGCCAAATGAAAATTCTGAGTGTGCTGTATGCGAATTTGAACCTTGATGTTTACAAATCTGAACTTCCTTGTCCCCAATTTCGAAAATTAAAGCCTCAATGCTTGCAAATCCGGGAATGGAGGCTTGAGAATGTGGATGTCAACCTCAATTTTGCAAAATTCTGAGTATATCCATGCCCTTCAAAATCGAAATTCTTGCCAAAATCAGAATTCTAACTTGTAGAAATTCTGGAATTATATGCTTGATGACTGAGATCTTGCCTCTAATTGCAAAAAATCTGAGAGTGTATGCCCTAGATCTGAAAATGGATGTCTTCCCTTTTGACTAAGAAAATCGAAGTCCTCCCTTTATGCTTAAGATCTGGAAATGGAAATCAAAACTGAGATCCTGCCCCCTTCAAATTGACGAAAATCTGAGAGTGGAGGGCTGCAATATCCGAAAATTGCCTTCTTAGATATGCATTTAGATGCCTCCTCCAGCCTCAAAGAAAAAATCGCTGCATTCATGTCTTGAAGTCGCTGCATATGGTATGTATTTTTGCTGCCTTTGCCTTGGTATTTCGCTGTATGTGGAGCAGAGAGCAATTGTTGTTTGGTGGGGTGGACTGAAGGGAAATGACCTCCCCTATATACCAATCGCTAAACCCTCCTATTAGGGCCGACCTTCCATAAGGTGGGAAAAACAATTAATTCAAATTTGCCCATACTCCTAAGGCCGACTTGGCAATAATGCAAACAAATTTCGAAAATTTCTTAAAAAAGGGCCCCCCTCCTAAAATCCGAAAATGCATAAGGGCTGGGCCCAAATTTGCCTTAACAATGCATGATTTTCTTTTTTATTTCAAAGGCCTTAGACAATAATAAAATGCCCACCAATAATTTCGAAACTCTAGGCATGATATTTTCGAAAATAACAAAACAAGAGTACAGATTTTCCATTAATTTTTTCATGAGAGCATTTAGAAATTTTAAAATTGCCTTCAATTTATTTGCAATTTGTTTCAAAAATCATTATTTGTTAATTGTCCAAGGAAATTCGAAAGTTGACAAGGGAAATATCAAAGCAAACAACCCCATAAATAGCCCAAGTTTCGAAAACTGATAACAAGGGCTGCCAATCAATCCCAAATTTCTTGCCAAGATCTAATTTTCGAAAGATAACTCGTTATTTCACATGCTTTCAAATTTTGAAAATACAAGCCATGATATCCATTTTACATTTTCAATTTCAAACTTGAGGCAAAACGAAATCTAAAGATTGAATTCCACTTGCAAATCATAGTATTTCAAAATTGTATCTTCATTTGCAATTAAAATCCGTTACATTGAAAATCATAAGCATCCTCCTCTGATCAACGAAAATCCAAATCAAAACAATCCTCGCATTGCAAGCTATTAATTCACCAATTCATTGGGATCTAGAGATTTGCCTAAGGCATCAAGCTCCGATCGAAAAGGGAAGACAAGCCCACTCAAAGTCGAAAATAGGGGGTCCCCAAGATTTGGGGCGATGATGTGAGACCTCACAACATCTGGCGACTCCACTGGTGAAATGTTCTCGAACATTTCAAGAACAAAATAACTTAGAACAAAAATCTTAAGATGACTTATCTGACAATCTATTTAAGGACAAGCACTCAACAAGGGAAAGAACTCTCAAGCTGAACCTAAGCACCCTGACGACAAGTTACTCACGTGTGTGCAAGTGATTCATTCCCCGCTCGACAAGAACTTGATAATCTCTCAGATCCACTAGACTTAGCTACTATAATATCCTTACTTCAAAAGCATCCTGGATAGAGCCCCGCTGCCAGTCAAGCGTCCATAGCCCCGACGGAGTTATCGTTGTGGCACCACAATCACAATTCTACCTTTAGGGCCCGTTTGGACCACGACATACCAAATGCCGGATATAGTCAATTCTGGAAGATTCTGAAATTCTGGAAGATACAAATTCTGAAAATGATATCCACAAAATGGAATGACCTGTTTGGTAAACTGAGATGATTTTACTCAGGACTCGGAGACAGCTGTGACGTGCGCTGCCTCTCATACAATCCAAGCTTTCCAACCAGCGAATCTCACGCTAAATGGGATGACCTGTTTGATCTTACAATCAGACCAGAAACGATTTAGCCGCTTTTTGATCTGCAAATCATTACAATCAGACCAGAAACAGCATCGTACGTATGATCAACGATCGTGTAAGAAGAACGCCCCCTACCTATACAAAGATTAACGTCCTCAACATGCACATTTCAAAAGTGCAGCAAAAATAATAAACGAGGGCTAACATGCGCGTACCGACGAGGCATCTGAAGATGCCGATCTGGAAAAAATCAATCCATTTTGATATGATCGTTTGCTTGAAATTGCATAAGAAGAAAGTCTTTGTGCAACCCTTCGCCACATCCTTGCGGGATTGGAACCACTGAACTCTCAAAACCCTCCTCTTCAATGAAGAATACAAATGAGATTGCGTAACCCAAGATTCACAAATTGCGGACGTCAAACATTATTAACGCAGGCGGAACCGACAGACATAATAAAATTGGCATACGAAATGGGAATATGAGCCTCTAATTCCAATTCCACCTTTTCAAGTGGAAGACGATATGCCCGTTTCTTTGGTAAAATTGGAATATCGAAATTCCAATTCCATCCTTCGCTGTCGACCACAAACAATGGATACCGTCTTCGGCATACGGAATTCCGGTATATCAGCCGATATGCCGTGGTCCAAACGGGCCCTTAGTGATTATTTTTATAGCACCGGTAGAGATGATTGCACGCCCTTTGAAAGACAAATTTTCATCTTTATTTTCACTTGATATTGTTTTTCGATCTTTCACTTTTTCATTTTTTTCTCTCTTCTCATAGTATTTCTTTCTTTTCTCTTTTCAATCTTTTGTTGGGCTTGCAGGCAATGAAGCCCGCGGAGGGTTTGGAAGACCACAGTGGCATTGAAGCAGGTGTATGGTTTTCACTAAGTCCAACTTCACTTCGAAACACCAAGAACCTGGAGCAATTAAGTGTGAGTATAATGTTGTAACCATGTCAAAGGTAGCTTAAGAACCACTATCGAAACTGACCCAAATTTAGTACAAGTCCTACCATAGACCATTGACTAAGCACACCCTAAAATCCCCAAACCTTGTCAAATATATTCAAGAAATGAACAAAATGGACTCCTGTTTGTCACCCAGAAGTGTAAAATCTACACACCTTGCCCACGAATGATAACCTGGACCCCTTTTGCACTTGCAAAGCTCCAAAACCAAAACTGCTCTCCAACTAAGGGAAGCTAAAAGATCCCAAGTCAAGTAACTTGGTGCAAAATAACTACTGAGCTCCCTCAAAACACCTAAACTAAACAACTGAAAGGAAATCTACTCTAACCAACTGAAAAGAAACTACTCTAACCCTTGGGCCAAATGGTCCAAGACAAACTCTACTCTAAGAACAAAAAGCAAACTATCTATTAACTGAAAGCAAACTAAACTACTATGTACAAAAGGGCTCCAGGCGGAGTCCTAGGCTTGGAAATAATGCTTAAGGAATTGCCCGTTGACAGGCAACGGGACATCCCTACTAGTGAGTGTCTTAAGCCTAAATGCATTATCTCCGACGATTTCCGCAATCTGAAAAGGACCTTTCCACAGTTTGTCAAATTTATCATGTTGTCCTTTCTTTTCATGGGCTTTATCCCAATATAAGACCAAATCAGAAATCCTGAAGGCCTTGTTTTGTGTTCTTCTGTCAAACCAACGTTTCACTACCCCTTGATGTTTAGCAAATTTTTCTAGGGCTTTGTCTCTTCTTTCATCTAATTACATCAGTTGAGCCAACCTAACTTGGACTCGGTCTTCGTTCTCATCATAATAGTCTTGTATGAACCTCAAAGTTGGGATTTTCAGTTGAATAGGGAACACAGGGTCCTGCCCATAAACTAGATGGTAAGGAGTGATTCCTATGGACTCTTTGACTCTTGTTCTATCTGCCCACAAAGCGTATCTCAGTTGTGTGTGCCAATCCCTTGGGTTCCTGTCTAAAAGTTTTCTGATCACAATCAAAAGGTTCTTGTTTGTAGATTCAGCTAAGCCATTTCCCTAGGGATAGTATCCTGATGAAAATTTTAAAATAATCCCATGATCAAAGGCCCAATTATGAAACTTCAAGGAAACGAAAGCAGAACCATTATCACATACAAAAGCAGAAGGACATCCAAACCTTGTAGTCATCCTTTCCTCTAAGAACTTTATGACAATCTCAGCAGTGCAATTCTTAAAAGCTTGAGCTTCTGACCACCGAGTACAATAGTCAGTCGCGGTTAGAATATACCTGTGTTGTGCTGAGGAGGGTGGATTGATAGGACCAATGAAGTCAAGTCCCCACATCGCGAAAGGTCTCACCTCAGTAACTGGCTGTAAGGGCATCGCTGGGTTCCTCTCCTTCTTTGCCGAAGTCTGGCAAACATGACAAGTCCTCACATGCTCGTGAGTATCCTTGAATAAGGTTGGCCAATAGTATCCTGCTCTTAGTATCCAATGTGCTGTGGCCAAATCCGATCCATGTCCTGTTCCCCATTTATCATGAAAATGTTCCAAAATATTTCTAGCTTCCTCCTTTCCAACACACCTCAAATATATCCCCTGATGATTTTGTTTATATAACACTGTTCCTTGTAACATGTATCTTTTGCTCTTGAACTTCAATGCCCGCCTCTGTACTGGATTCAAATGTGAAGGGCACTAATGATTTAGCAAATAATTGATTATGTCCTGGTACCATTCATCAGGACGTACATCCTCCAACTCATATACTTGTTGTACAAGTCCAGGTCCCTCTGACGCCATTGTTTGTGCTAGTTGTTGACCTCTGACCAACTTCATTGGTTGAATTTCTACATCATATTCCTGGATAGTAGCGACCCACTCTCCTCTTCTTTCTCCAAGTTCACTTTGCATTAGACATAAAAGATAGGATAAGGTAATTTTCCCTTTTCACTAAGTTGTGTTTAGGCAGAAAAGGGTAGATTTGCATCTTCAACGAGCTAAGCCAAGGCCTAAGTATGGTTTGTCGTCATCCCTTGGATACTTGCTAATATGTTAGAAGTGGCAAAGGTATCAAAAAATGTAATTGTAGGATGTTGGACGTTCTGGTCTTATCTCTAAATGTTTGCAGGTTGTTGGACTTTTAGAGTTCAACATCTTGATGTGCATTTTTGTCTAAGCCTAACTTCTTGGTTCTTGTTGGGCTTTTGGACTCTACCATACTAGCATAACATTCGACCCAACTCTGCTTCTCCTCTATTCTTGTTGGAATATTTGACTTATCCATCTTAGCATCCCTTTCCCTTGACCCCCACTTCTTTGCCTCGTCAAAGATTAGAACTTCCTCTTATTGATATTCCTTATCCTTGATCCCCAACAAGTGATGAGATTCACACAATGCCCCTGACCCATAAACTCTAGCATTCTCAGCATTTTACACTGTCCACCTTACCTATGCTTTGCATGACCGAGAGCACTATTAATGGTCAATATGATCACACAACTTCTTTGAAAGGGATTCTCCCACCTGGAAAACACTATTCAAAAGCACAGATTTACGTGTACAGGCAGCTTGGAGGATGATAATGGCCATATTTCATTAATGTGATGGTTGAGGTTTGGTAGCCATTTCAGAGGTTTTCATGGGCTATTATTTTCCTTGCACACACAAATCGAAGGGGATCATCAACGTCAATAATATCATGGGCCAATGGTGATGGACCTCTTCCCTAGGCTATTGGAATACGTCAAAGGAGATATATTTTTATGTTTTCATTATTTTGGTATTGAGGATTATCAAAGGATGTTTAATAGTCAATTTTGTATTTTCCTTCAATAGATACTTTAACTTACTCAAAGGTAGGAATCCACATAAGAGGCTTGTATAACCACATAAGGAGGTTGAGAAAGGAAAAGGAAATTTTTGAATTGACAAATCTGCCAAGGAGCATGAATAAAAAAATACTCTTGCAAAAAGAGGAATGGTTTAAAAAATATCCAAGCTTATGGTTGTGATATAGACTACATGAAGGACAAAAAGAATGTGTTTATGGATGGATATTCTATGCAGCCACTTCCTTGCTCTATTGATGCCATGTTTGGTGGTTGGAGGATTTCCATCATAGGAAAATACAACAAGAATGCCCTGCTTGCTGAAATCTTAGGTGGAAAGATAAATGATAATCAGCATATGCTAGCAGATGGTCCTTTTTGGTGTAAGGAATTTTTTTAAAATTCTCTGTAGTGTTAGGTCCTAAGATAAAGCAAAATATTTTGGAAGCCTTCCATGACACCCGCATGGAGAGATACCTTAGATCCTACAATAATTGTATCTGTATGTGGAAGAGATTATCATGGAAGACACTTGGAGGGGAGGATCTCAATCACATAAGGGAAAATATCACCTACTGATAAGACAGAGGAGAGAACAATTTTCCAATAAGTTTGTTGCTACCATTTCTTACTCTCCATCAAAATTGGAACAACATGTTCACAAGCTTCATCTCAAGTCTTTTCAGGGTGATAGAATTAATTCTCAGCAAAGTGATTGGGCAACATGAATCACCTAAAATATTGTCCCATTTAAGGAAGTAGGATGTTCAACTACTCTTGTTAATAGTTATTTTATGTGACAAATGTAATACTCACTCATAGCGTAAAATAGCAGCTGCTAGTAGTTAGACAAACAAAAAAGGTGAATAAGTGGGTACACGGACTTTGGCATGAAGATGATTTTAAACAACAATCAAGAGGGGTTTATACGGTTTCATTTGGAATAGTCTGGTCACATTTCGTAGCATCCACATCTTGGCATGTTTTCATTTGTGGCGTTGTGTGTTTATGAAACACTAGCACTAATTGATTTAGTGGAATGGATAGAAGAGTGCTACTCATGGATAATAAGTGCTATGATCATCACAAGGATGGAAAGATCAAGGAGAGAGATCACAAAATATCTAGTTTATTAAAGGAAGCTACCTAGAAAAGCTGCTACTAGCGAAGAATCAAGTGCCTTGGAGCATCTTGAAGCTGAATTGCTTGAGAATAAGCTATTTTGGGAAGGATGGACTTGTAACATTGCTTTTCAATCAATTTGTCTTTGTGGAACAAGGGGTCAATTCATATCTTCAACAACCTAAGCCAGGGTAAGTATTGTTCGTCATCATCCCCCAAATACTTACCAATGTGTTACGAACAACAAAGGTCTCAAAAATTCTCTGTTTCTGGTCATATCTCTTCTCAAAAATTTTAAATGTTTCTGGTCATATCTCTAAGTGTTTGTAGGTTGTCAAACTTTCGAAGTTCATCATCCTAGTATGCCTTTCCATATAAGTCCAACATTTCCCTGTTCCCACCAAACTTTTGGACTTTTCCATACCAACATTCTTTTCCACCCCACTCCACTTATCCTCTATTCTTGTCAAATTATCAGACTTATCCATCCTAGCATCCCTTTCCCCTCATACACAACTCCTTTCCTTGCCTTGTTAGAGAGTCGGATTTCTCACACTTGTATGCCTCATCCTTGATCCCCCAACAAATGGAAAAAGTCACATGGTGCCCCCAACCTCCGAACTTCAGCATTTGCACCTTTTTACACTCTTCACCTCACTGACCCCCCACACGATTGAGATGACCATTAATGGCCAATTTACCACACAACTTCTCCAAAATTGATTCCCCTGCCCAAAAATATGTATTCAAAATTAAGGCTGCAAATTTACGTGTACTTGCAGTTTGGTGTATGATAATGACCATATTTCATCAATGCAGTGGTTAGGTTTGGTCGCCATATCAAAGGTTTTTGTGGGCTCTGCTCTGCCCTGCACACATAAATCAAAGGACATTATTAATGTTGATGACATCAAGGGCCAATGGCGGTCAATCCTTTCCCCAAGTCATTTGAATATACTGGAGGAGATATATTTCTAGGTTTCCATTGTTCAAGTACAGAGGATTATTCTCCAAATGGAAACCCCAGCGAACATTGTTATGAGCATCATTGTTTGAATAGTCAAATCTAAGGATGAAAACCCTCAATTTTGCAAAATGCCAGAGGACCTTTGGTTTCATAGGTACAAGGATGAAAACCCTTTTACCTGGTAGGACAACCTCACTCAGAAGGTTGTGCATGAGCATCAGTCGTGAATCTTTAGCTGTATTGAGTTGCACAACATTTCAATTGTCATGGGAGTGAGAATTGCAGTATTAGTTTGTATAACTACTGTTGCGGTTTTGTAATATATTTTAGAACACAACATAGGAAATGTATTTATCGTGCATCTTTTGGGAATCTGATTTATAATCTGGGCCATAATGTTATAATGTAAATGTAAAGGGAAATTTCTAGGTCTGTGTTAGATTCAAGTCAAATGTAAAATAAGCCACATTGGGTTAAAAATAATTAAATCAGAAGTTTTTTCCTTAAAATAACTGTTGGGGTTACTACAATCGTATTAAAGCACTATTAAAATTTGAATATTTGAAGCTTATTTGCCAAAGATATCCACTGGGGATATTACAGGATAGGAAGGAAAGAAAAGAGACATCCATTCATCATCAGCAGAGATCTACTGATTTGTTAAGATCATTTATTATGATCTGATCAGGAATGAAAATAACATCTCTTTATTGACACTTTGCTCTGAACTTCCAGCCAAGAGAGCATAATTTAGTGTTTTATAGTCTTCTATTAACTTGCTGTTGTATCGTTTGTGACTGAAATTTTTCTTTTGTAGTTTGAGAGATCCCAAGCTTTTTTTTGCAGTTGATATATGCAGTTGAATTGTTATTTACAAGAACATCTTGGAGATAAACCCCAGCATAGTCTAGAAGAGCAATTGAGGAAATCAGAATAACAGAAACATGCCATTACAATAAATTTATGTATCAATTTGGTATCACGTGTAAACAGAAGAAATGGCTTACATAGGTTTGATGAACTGGGGAAAGAGAGGTAGGATAAATGTGGGAAAGGAAATTAGCATTTGTGAAGATTATTGACAAGATAGGACAATGTTAAATCAAAGTAAATTTTGTAGAGTCTGAAAGAGGGCATGAGAATGTTAGAGGTCATATTGGTGTCATTGACCCTATGGATATCTAACAGAACAAATTCATATACAAAGAAAGCTTTAGGTTACTTTAACGGAGAATCAAACCCTCATTCATAGCCAGATTGGGTACTTGAATTGAGAGGTATTCTGAAATGGAAAATATTGATGTAGATAATTGAAGAAAAATGGAGTTTACAATGACCGGTCTGAAATCCCTGCTGCGTTGTTGTGGGATAATCTGCAAGATGAGAAGAGGAAGGAAAGGAAAAAAGAACTCATGAAGAACATCAAGTAGAAAAAATTGAAGCTGAAGTAGGAGAGCTTAATAATCTATTTGAAAACATGAAGACTCCTAAAGGTGATTGAAGAAAATGTATTTTGAGCAAGATTCAAGCGCAAATACAAGTCATACATGGTGATAATAAATGAAGATTCCACCAGAAATCTTGTAAGTAGAAAAATAATACAAACACCGCATCAAATTTATATTTCAAAGATGGATCCCTATAAATTCCCTTCTGAAAAATGGAGAGTAGCATGCCAGGAAATAATTCTTGTCTTGTTGCTTTTAATATTGGTCTGAATGAGGATTACATGCCATTTAACATGATGTCTTTGGGTGACTACAATAAAATTGCTTGATAGGGGATGAGAAAGAAGATAAGGAAGAAAGATGGGACAGAAGAAAGAGAGTGAGAGAGGAGTGGGAGAGTGAGGAAATGCAGGAGAAGACGAGGGGAGGGAAGGGACTGGAGAGACTAGGATTGTTGGGGAGTAGGGAGGACTCTGTATGAAGGGGAAAATTTTGTTTGTTTGTGCATTTTTTATATCACAAAATGCATTGGAATCAAAGTAACATCTCTGTTATGTGTATTTCCACTCACAAAAGCACAATTTTCACAATATAGTCTTTTATTAGCTTTTAGGCCAGATTTTTGTTTGTGGCAAATCTTCTGTTGCAGATTGAGAAATTCCCAAAGTTTTATTTTCAAATTTCTGTCCATGTCTACAAAGGTTTTAGTTTATTTGTGAGTGCATGTTGAAGATGAATGCCAACAGTGTGCAGGATAATGATCATGTAAAGAGAGCAGTAGAGAAATGGTGATTATAAGTATTTCTTTTCAGCAACAAGCCAGAGTCTAATTATCTTTGTTCTTTCAAATGTTTTGTGCACCTGTTGGTCAAAGTTTTATCCCTATTTTCAAAAACTAGTCAGATATGCATATTTTATACAAAATGCTGAATACATTTACAGATACCTGTTGATGTGAGTTTTGTGACCACTCCAAGAATAAAAATACAGAGTATTCTAGCATCTCTTGAACAAGGAAATCTCATATACTAAACAATGTGGCACTATGTGATCAAATAAGGCATCCCCAAGGTTTAAATTATGTACGTGTGACTTTATGTTGGATATAACTCAGTATGATGTGATATGTTGGTGATCACACAGGGACTTAGCTATTCTTCCTGGACTTTATCAATTCCTCTCCTCAAAGTGGCTAGAAATTGGAACACTAACTTGACTTGAACTTCAAATAAAAGATAAAAACAACTGAAGGGTTAGGAAATCTACTCTATTCCTAAGGACAATGATATCAATGGATGATGCTTAGATGAGTGAATTCCTTTAAACCGAGCTTTGTTTTTCCAATTGAGACAACTATACAAATATGATGCAAACTTCTAAGGGAATGTGAAGGATTTTCATATTGTAATCATTCATTTGAATGCCAAATATTGGCTCAATCCAAATGAACCTTCACAATTGAACTTAGTACTTAATCTTGTTCAAGCTAACCTTACAATGCGACTTGCAATCAACAAGTAACAAAAGGTATGAACATGGAATTCATCATATATCTTCACATTTCTCCATTTCAATCAATGAAGTTTAACTAAAGTATGAGAAGTAGAAACCATGCAAAATGAAGAAGCAACACACAAGAATCCACATTATCTTCAATGAAAATTGTATATTAACTTCAACATAGTCTTGCCAACAATTTCATGCCTCCTACTCTACTTATACTCTGATAATTTACAAATGAGAAGGCCCCACCTTTTATAGACCTCTCCGTTACGTTGAAGGGCCTAGATTGATTTGAATCAGTGGCCAAGATAATTCTATGAAAACCCTAATTAGGGTTGTTACAACAATCGCTTACAATCATTTAATGTCATCTAATGGGAAAATTACATTACTTTGAGATACATATCCTTTCAAGGATGAATCAATGAGAAAATTCATTGCGGTAAAACATTAAATGCATTCTAGAGGCCGACTTATAGGTGGATTTGATTGGATGAACATAGACATCTAGACTTGGAATAACTTAATCTGTTGAAGATGAGTAGGCACCACCTTAGTGTGCACATCCTTATCCCCTGATTCACAAAGAAGAGGCATCTCTCTAACTTTGATGAACTCTTTTGAAATTATCTCCCTTGTGCATGACTGTGATGGCTCATATTCCCAAATTGCTTCATCTTCAGGAATGTTCGTCATCCTCTTTATTTTGGAAGCCTTCTCCTTGAATTTGTTCTCAAGATTGTTCTTGTCTTAATATCTCAACCTTGATCCTTCTTCATGTCTTGAACTTGTTGACTTTCATGTTGTTGGATCCTTCTAATTGATCTTGGATTTCTGAAGGAAATTGAAGATTGAGATAGCATTTTTTCATCATACCAACAATCTTTGGCTGTTTCCTTGGATTATTGTTCACTCAATTCAATCCTTGTGCATTGGCCCTTGGATAATCTCTAATGATCATCTCTATGCATCAATCCTTGCAAAACAATAGAAAAGATTCATATTAGAAGTAAAATATTTTATAATAAAATGATCATTAAAACTTTTGGTCAAAACTTAAGAGTCAAAATGTGAGGCAACGTCAGATTCTTACAAACGATTTACAAACTAAGATCCTAAAATCTTTATCATCCTAACTGCAACTTATGCCCGCCATAAAGCAAGTTCCGATTTTCAATCTGAATTCTGAATTTTACTCTTGAACTTGCACCCCCTTGTCTTTGTTACTTGCCATCTTTCCAAGAAAATTTTTGCACCATGATGTTTTACAGATCTTTGTCTCTGATTTTTGCACTTTATGATTCTATGTTTGCTTTTTAATGGCTGATTCCTGTTCCTCCAATGACAGATTTCTGTGCTTCATTCCTGACTTTATCCCCAAATTCGCCTCTTGATTGCATGCACACTTGCTCTGCTTTGCTTATCTTCGATCAGGTTTGTGTTTGAATCTACGAAGCCAGATTCGCACCTTGGCCCCCCGAACCGGGTCCGGATTCGCGGACCGGTCCGTGCCAGATCCAGGCAGGGTCCGTGTGTGGACCTGTGGATCTGTCCGGATCCATGGTCGGATCCAGGCAGGGTCCGTGTGTGGACCTGTGGGACGGACCCACAGGTCCACACACGGACCCTGCCCGGATCCGACCATGGATCCGGACAGATCCACAGGTCCACACACGGACCCTGCCTGGATCTGGCACGGACCGGTCCGCGAATCTGGACCCGGTTCGGGGGGCCAAGGTGCGAATCTGGCTTCGTAGATTCAAACACAAACCTGATCGAAGATAAGCAAAGCAGAGCAAGTGTGCATGCAATCAAGAGGCGAATTTGGGGATAAAGTCAGGAATGAAGCACAGAAATCTGTCATTGGAGGAACAGGAATCAGCCATTAAAAAGCAAACATAGAATCATAAAGTGCAAAAATCAGAGACAAAGATCTGTAAAACATCATGGTGCAAAAATTTTCTTGGACGGACGGACCCACAGGTCTACACACGGACCCTGCTCGGATCCGGTGCGGACCGGGGGGATCCAACGTGAATCCTCGAGGATCCCATGCAGGTCCACGCGAATCCCCAAGGACCCGTGACCTATGAAAGCATAAAGCACTTAATATGCCATTTTTGAATTTTTTTTTTCATCTAACCCGAAATTGACCCAATTTTCCAGTCGAGGGGCGAGAGGATTTATACAAATATAACATTTAAGTATAATTTTGATTTATTTAATTTCCTATACTTTAAGTTGTATTTGTATAAAGACTTTCAGGATGTTTGAGATAGGTTCCAACTTCATAGGAGTTAAGATGCAAATTCTAGATTTTGGGGGTTTTCGAAAATTCTAGACTTAGCCAAATTTCAGGATTCAGCAGGGTTACCTCCCACAATCCATCATGGCTTTCTAAGGTCAAACTGAAGCTGGCAAAAGGATTCTCAAAGGGTTTTAACTCGTTTTATCACAAATCACTTGGTTTCGACCCCACCTCTATGACAAACTTAGCTTAGCTCTCGCCCAAATTCCAGACAAACATGACTTCTCAACAGGCCAAAATCACTCAAACCTCATTTGCCGGACCTAGGGACTTGAAAACAGCCACCAACAAAGACTACCCAAGACCTAGTTATGAAGACTTTGACATTTGGCATTGATCAATGATCAAGCATCATAGATTCATACTATGAAATGATTTAGTTTTACAATTATGTATATTTCTCTTGTTTTTTTGCACACACACACACACACACACACACACACACACAAATCCAAACAAATCATAATGGGGAAAAAAAAATTCACGAATCCATGAACTGGATTCTCGAACCCGAATCCGTCCCCGAATGCGAACCGGCAACTTAGGTTTGAATTGATGTAGAATTGCCTACATTTGATGTTTATTTGTAGCCAACTCAACAAGGGGTGCACCTTTTGGGTTAAAGAGACGGGCCTCCTATGTGCATATAAACAATTTCCTTTTTGCAATTTTCTCTCTCCAAGCGAGCCAACTCCATGAAGGATTCAGATTTCACTTTGATCGCATAGATTTTATCACTCAATTTCCTTAAAACTGATCCTCCTAAGGGGTCGGAAATCAGACCCTCATTAGGAATTTGCATGGAGCGCATTATGTGTAAGGCCTTCAAAACAGGTCAGAAATTCACCACTTGTTTGGAATTTCATCAAGGAGAAAGGTCAGCAATTTTGACATCAATTTGGACAACCTTCTTAAAGTAGGTCAGAAATTAGACACTTCTTAGGACTAATGCTTGATCGAAACCCAACACTTGTTTAGACTGCTTCAAAGTTAGATCGGAAATCTCATGATCATTAGGAACTTTTTTATTGAAAATGGAGGTCAAAATTCTGACTCGTGTTAAAATTACATTCAAAATGCAAGTCGGAAATGAGCACTTTGTTAGGCATTTCCACAAAATGAAAAAGGAGATCGGATTTTATCAACCTGTTTGGACAAATCCCCTAAAGGAGGTTCGAATTTAGACAAGTCTTAGGACAAATCACCTCATGTAGGTTGTAAATGTCATGCTTGTTAGGAATTTTATCGCAAGGTAGGTCAAAATTTTGAGGTGTGTTTGGACAAGTCTCTTAATGTGGCCAGATTTCCAACATTTGTTTGGATTTTTCATTATAGGCTGGTCGGACTTCCAATATATGTTAGGAATTTGATTGCATACTTGACCCAATTCCCATGCTTACTAAGGACTCCCCTCAAAGAGGAGGTTGGATTTTTGCTTTGTGTTAGGAATTTTGTCCAACAAGAGGTCGGATTTTTCATAGTTGTAAGGACAACTCCTTAAAAGGTGGTCGGAAATTAGGCTATGTAAGGACAAGTTGCCCTTGGCTGGGCGGAAATCCAACTAGCACCAGGATTTTCTAGGTCGGGATTTAGAGGTGGCTAGGGATTAGTTGGGGTGGAAATTATCATGTCATAAGGATTATTATTTCAATTCTTACCTCTTGCCACAAGGTCGGAATTTTTATGGATCCAAGGATTGTAGATTTGAACCTTGCCCTTATAATTTGTATTTAATTGCTTGAATTACCTTGACTGATTTTACCTCTTCCATTCTTTTTTTTATGATTGCCTTTCTTGCTTCGAATTTGTCTCAGATTCTGATTAAAAATCACTTCTGATTTCACCCTTTATCGGCTCCAGTTCGCACCTATTTAGGTCTGATCCACTTTTGTGTTGCGTTTGAGTTGTGTTTGGAAGGAGGGTTTTGATCTCCTCTATATAAGCAGTTACATGAAGAGTTGTGACCCAATTCAATCAAGTACCGCCAACCTCCTTTTATCATTTTACCTTGCATTTGTTTGAAATCAATCTTAACATGGGCGGATTTTCCTTCAGTCTAAGGATTTTCCTCACTTGCTGTGCTGGATTTCACATATGTTATGGATTTTTGGCATTTGTATTTTCTTCGTCTGATTGGATCGGCCTTTTTTCATGGATCAGATCTTGTTTGGAAGGTATAAGGAATTGTTAATCCTCATTAAGGATTTTTGCTCTGATTTTCTTTTATGAATTCTTAGTTTCTCTTAAGGATTTTCGCCTGGTCACTTTGGAATTCCTAATTTTATGAGGATTTTGATTTTGATTTCATGGAATTCCTAACTTTGCAAGGATTTTCATTTTCATTTTCGTTTCAAGGAACTCCTAACTTTGCAAGGATTTTCATTTCTAAATTTGGAGTTTTCCTTATGCCTCTCATTCCTTCATTGTTTCCAAGTGTTTGATCTCACACCTCTTGCATCGTCAAGTTGCCTATGACTTGATCTCAAACTTTTCACTCTAAAGCTCAAATTGTTTCTTCTTTAACATGGAAAGGAGGATGTTGCTTGATTCTAAGGTCAGAGACCTCAAAATGGTTGCCAAACTCAAACTAACCTAAGCAAAAACACCAGACCACCAAGCAAAAACAGGGGGTCCCTATTTGCAATGGGGTGTGTGTGTTGACAATACAACAATGCCTTTTATATTTACTGCAATTTTCCTATTCTTAGGTCCATGTCACCTATGGAAACAAGACAAATGATTATTGATCCAAAGGTCGTGAGCTCTTCTATTTGCATTACTATTATTTACTGATGTGTTACAGAAAATAAGATAAATAGTGATCATATTTAAAGAATTGTGTGCTCAATTTTCTAGTTCATAATTGCTCAGATTCCAAGCAAAATCAAAATACGTTTGTTTGCAAAAAGGAAAATAAAACAATATCATATCCATGGTAATTCAAGTTAGCACCATGATCATTATACCCTTCAATTGAAATACATTACCATAACCCAGATTATTTTAGTCTGCAAGTGATAGTTTGGATTAGTGACATTCTTGTTTCGCTACTTCCAGTGTTTCTTTACTTTAGTCAGGTGGAGGCAGGTCTAGTTTTCAAGGTGTTGCTTCCATAAGTTAGCATGTGATGGTGTAGGATTTGTTTTGAAGTAAATAAGTTGAATAGATTTAGAAATATAAAATAAGCAGCAATCAAGAGCCCCATCTAAGATTGCATACTTTAACTAAAAATAAACTAAATTATATAGCAGAACTGCCTACTTTTTGCAATAATGATCAGAATAAATTCCACCTAGAGAGACATGTATAGCTTCAAAGAAACCAGTTAATGAAGAAGCCAAGATACAATGGATAATTGTTAAGATTCCATCTCTTCCTATTTACAACATCTATCTACGTACTTACTACAAATTCAGCATGTTTCAGTCTACTAAAAAATCTATATGGCATGCCAAGTGTTTGGTTCTTGGTTGGATTATTTGACATCACCTGTAAACTTTTTGAGGATGTAGAAGTGACACAGTATCACTGCGTGATTTTATATAACAATATTTAGTGTTTGATTGCAGGTTTTCATATTCAACAATTGTATTTATTCAGGGTGAGTGACCTACTCATTGGATTGTCTATTGCATTGAATCTTTACTCTTGACTAAACTTTGAATATCTCAAGATGGCAACTGATCCCCTGATTGGCAGTATTTCAAATGTAATGCGTGCAGGAGAGAAGGTTATGACATCTCTTGGTAAATTAATTTTGATGATCTGGCTGTTTGTAGTATTGATCTTAAATTCAAGCTATACAGCTAGCCTTGCATCCTATCTCACTGGTCAGCAACTGTCCCCAACAATACAAGATATAGAGTCTCTACGAGCAAGCAATACCCCCATAGGCCATCTGGATGTCTCATTTGTTAGACATTACCTTATCTATGAGCTAAAAATTGATGAGAGCAGATTGGTATCTCTTTCAAAGCCAGAAAACTATGTTGATTTTCTCAAGAATGGAACAATTGGTGCTGTTGTTGACGAGACTCCATACATTTACATGCTCATGTCAGAGCATTGTGGTGAATTTGAGATTGTGAGCCGGCAATTCTACAAGGGAGGATTTGGATTTGTAAGTATTTATTTCAAGATATTGTGCATTTTATTTCTTTTGGGTTGAAAAACATTCTAACCTTTTGTACGCCATGCTGTAGTTATTTGCCAAAGGGTCACCGTGTTAGGAATAAGGTGTCTCAACCTTGGATAATTCCTATTCTTATTATTTGTTTTGTAAAATGTATTTCTTGCAAATAATGTTGATGTGTCAGCATCTTGAATTGTGTGTAAGGAGATCATGGCTAAAACGGTTATGACGGATTCCTATGACACGTAAGAGCTATGTCAGGAAGATTCAATGATAGGTGAAGACATGTGGCAACTGATAAATTTGAGTACTGTACACTCTTCCCCAATCGTGGGGTTCGGGGCATCGCCCCAAAACAAATTTTGGAGTTCCTATTTTCTCGGAGAATGGTAAAACCCTAATACGGTTATCTTTGGGAGTAGCCCTAAAAAGTGAAGCGCATGATATAAGCTTTTTTAGGGTTGCGAAGAGAGAGGATGCGAGTGTATTGTTGGAACGTTTTATGCTGCCGTGATTTGTCTTCAAGGGTTTTGAAATCTTTTGAAAGAACTTGCATTGCAAGTGTATTGTAAGCTGTAAAAGTTTTGATCAATACATTGTGCAGGTTTTGGAGTGCTGGGGTTTTTACCGAAAGGTTTCCCCAGGGTATATCATTGTGTCATTCTCTATTTTTCTGTATGCATGGTATGTGGTTGCAATATCTTTGTTAAAGTAGTTAACGAATCTGAAATTGTAAGGATTTATAAGAATTTGCACAATACTCTCCTATAAAGATTAGCGTAGGAAGCTGTTTCCGCACCTGAGTTTCCTTACACACCGGTGGTTCCGGAAATGACATCTGTAGTACTAAATATTACTCAGAACAAAACAGATTTAGACACAATTCACAGCCGATGGTTTGGTCCATATCCTCCTTCATCACATTCCTGCAATGATGAAGGCAGTGATATTTCTCAAGTACAGGATGGTAATGGCAATGGGCAATTGACCCCATGGAGTTTTTGGGGTTTGTTCCTAGTCTCAACAGCTATGTATTGTGCATTAGTAGTCACCTATTTTGTAAATATGTTCTGTAAAGGCAGACTAATCAGGCCGAAGGTTGGGAATGTTCAGCCCACGCCTGAGAGGAGACCTTGGCCTACAATTCAACTAGTAGCTCTGAATTCAAATATATCCAGTTCACAACGTCATACTGATACTAACACAGCTTCATCTTCACATAGCCAACAAATGTCTACCACAACTTCAGCTTCTCATGGTGTGCAGAGGAGTTACACAGCTTCAGCTTCCCATAGAGTGCATCATCAACAAAGGAGAAGATTTCACTCAGCTTAATTATATGACGCTCCAGATCAAACAAGTTTTGGCAGTGGAGTTAATTTCAGTGTGGTTAAAATTGGTTTGCAGAATTATAAAAGTAGAATGATTAGTATAAGGAATGTTTCATGCCAATGGCTGAGCTTGGGCATTTCTATCTTTATGTGGAAGTGATGTAGAACTTGACTTGATTATTAGTACTTAATTTACAAGAAAAAGAATTCATAGCGATCACATTTAATTAAAGACACCTACAGTTTTGTAGCTACTTTTCTGCGCAAGCTTTGTTAAGGCTTTCGAATGATAAGACTATATGCAACTGTCTCCAAAGACGGTTTTAAGGAAAAGGCTTTGTCCTCTGGTTTGGCTTCCACGGTCAGATCATAGCAAAATAAAGGTGGATGGAGGTGGAGATAAAGCTCACTCCGGAGATACAGAAAGAACCCTGAAACTACCACTGCCCTTCAAAGCCTTTCTCAGGCACTCTGTTTCAAGTGGCGGAAGCTCCCAAGACTTGTGACGCTGGCCTCATCTACAATTAGCTGGTGGCATTGAGGGAAAGGTTAAAACCCTTGATTTACTCCGAGACATTCCTTAGCCTGATATTTGGGAATAAGTTTTTAGAAGGAGAAGATCATTTCTCCGAAGTTGGTTTGATTTGTTGATTCAATCATTCGTGGTCAATTAATTCAGATCTATAAAAGTGGCTGTCAAGTAAGTGGCAACATTATGCATGAAAAGTGGTATGGAAATCTGCTCCTGTGCGCACGTCTTCTTGTTGTAGAATTTTAATCCCCCGAAGACCGTGTATTTTATCCTCCTCATCAAAGAATTATGGACTTGGGCAAACCCGCGCTTTTGCTTCAACCTGGGCACTTACATTTCAATTCTCTCGCTGAAGCTTTCAATGTATTGTCGATTTGGATTAGGCTTCTGAAGCTTCCTATCTAATTTTGGATCGATTCATTCCTCGAACCTACTAGAAACATTTGAGAGAGATTCAGATGCATTCTACTATGGATAACAATGAAAAAAAAACCGGGGAACTAAAGCTAATTAAGAATTAACAAACAAAAAACCCATAAAATCTCAAAATGTCTCAAATTATTTTCTTGAACTGGTAATTGTGAAAACCAATGGCTACAACTCAACAACAGACAAATACAACTAGCATAAAAATGTCTGAAATTATACTATTTTAATGCATATATAACTTCACAGCTCTTTATATGGTCTAACACCAGGTGTAAAATTTAGAAAAGAAAATTAAAAAATTATTTTGTTTATCTTTTATTAAATGATAGACCACTCATCTTCATTATTGGTATTTCATCAATCCTATTTAAGGTTGTGAGGGAGCCCCTTCCAAAATTTTAGGGGATGTTGCTGAGATTTTTGAGAATATTTTAAAATTAGTTGTTTCACGATTTTAGTATTGCAATTGAGCTTAGAAGTTTAAGTTCTAAAATTTAGGGAAGTTGGTGCTCTATGAATAATTTTGTGTTTAAAAACAATAAATTAATATTAGTTTCTCTTAAAATTTCCAACCCTCATAGAAGGAGATGGAAGTGTTTCGGAGTTGCGAAGGCTCTCTTGGTACTAGGGTTTCTCGATCGATCCTTGGCTCTTCTGGTTTGCATAATGGCGGCACTAAGCGGTGCATGGTGGTTGGGGTCGGTTGTGATTCATGGGTTGACCATGCAAATCATTGTGTTAAACTCCACAAATTTGTTTTGGATGATGATTCTTAGTGGCTCAAGTGGCGAAAGCAAAAGCCAAGTTTTGTGGGTTTTGAGGTTGGACAATCTTCATGTTTTGTATTTGGGAGGCAAAATGTGTGGTCGGATAGTTGGAGTGAGGGCATGGAACAACTTCTACCAAAAGACTAATTCACGAAAGGGTTTGATGTGAGCTCATAGTAGGGTTCGGGGAACCGCTACTGGCTCTCCTATTAATGGGGGTGAAGTAGGGATAGGATTTTATAAACAACACAATGGGCAGTCAAAATCTTCCCTTACACCCACGATTGAGGCTTGTTCTATTGTTCTGGAGATTGATTTGGTGGAGGAGGTGGACCATAATATGGTTGTTTTCTCGGGCCTAGGGTTGATTGGTTGATTCAGGGGGTTTTGGCCAAGATTGACTAAGTTACACAAGTAGATTTCAAAATACTAGGAGCCGATCCTTGAAGGCTATGTTCAAGTTTATCCTGCAACGAAGGGCTTCTTTATTGTTGTTTTTGAGAATGTGCAAGATAGGACCAAGATCCTATGTGACTTTCCATGGCAGTAGGAGAACACATTTGCTTTGGTGTTAAAGCCATGGCACCAGACTTTAACCCTAATAATGAAGTTTTTGACAAGATTCCATTGTGGGTGCGACTTCCTAATCTACCACTACATTTTTGGTTTGATTCGTATTTAGAAGTAGTAGGTGATGCTTTAGGGGATCTTTTGTTGGTAGATTAAGGTTCTTCAAATATTCTCCATTCTACATTTGCACAGATATTGGTGGAAATTGATGTGGCTAAAGGGCTTCTTGCAGAGATTACGATCAAAACCTCAAAGGGTAGTTGTGTTCAATTGCTGGATTATAAAGGGGTTCCATTCAGGTGTAGAGTATGCTTCCAAACTGGATATATGGTGTTCTAGTGCAACAAAATCTGAGTGCGTAAGCCCGCATCAGGTGGAAAGATCCCTTTGCCCAACATACACAATTGAGAAGAAGGGTGAGCAGCAAAATAGTTTTGTTCAAGTTGTGTTAGGGGATCAGACACACGTGCCTCTTAAGGTGGATAAGGTAGAACAAACTACAAAAAACAATGATAGAAGGACTATTATGGGCTATGAAGGGGTGGATGTGCAAAATAATGGGGTAGCTACTCCAGCTAGAAAGGAAAAAAAAAGACTCTAGTTTGGACTCGAGAGATGGGGGATGACATGGCAGGGGAGAGTCAATCTCAACAAGGGGAGGGTGGCCTAATGGATTAGACCCGGGATGAGGACATGCAAAATGAAGTGGCTAGACTGGAAGACAGTTGACATGTGGTTAAAGGAAAAAGCAAAAGCATGCAAAGGTGTGGTCTTTTGATATGACTCCTCTTTCTCACACGAAGAGAGGCAATGGGAGTAGACTCTGATTTTGGTTTGTTAATGGACCTCTTTTGTTTTGCCTTTTGGGATGGTGGATTCCCTTGTTGTATCCACCCTTTGGTTCAGGCCAAACTTAATCTCCATTAATAATTAATAAAAATATCCTATTATCGAGAATTCTTTTTTATTAGTTTCTCTTCATTTTTTTGTTGGTTTGGTGGGAGTCTAAAACTTAAGATAATTGATAAGTGGAAAAAAAATCCCAAAGTTGGTAGGGTAATTTCTAGCCTCACCCCAATCTCACGAGGGCAAATGTGTATGAAAAGATAGGAGTTGTTATTTTTCAAGAAACAATTCAAATTAATCTTATAGCATCTTTTTTCTTTCTTTTTTCAGGAGACCTCCTACTTCAAGAAAATAGATCCTAAAGTCCCCTATATGACTCACCCTAAGCCTATCATAAAACTCAACTTAGAAAGCTAATGAGGCTATAACAATAAGCCAACCATGACTATGACCAACACAAACTCTACCACTAAAAAGGGGTTCAAATGCCTCTTTTATATGTCTCTACTTTGTATTAGCCAACATTGATAACCAAAATAATTTAAAAAGGGCATCACCCTAGATCCTAAAATAGAACTCATTTCTCTTGTTAGATGCCCCTACATTAAATTCATTATATAGACTCAACAATTTTTATTTTCACACACATTGTCTATTTGTACATTCTATTGGAATTTGACATTTCAAAGACCTTCTGATGGATCTAGTTTTTAAAAATTGTTAGCAAGTGGAAGCAACACTTGTTATATGAGGGCTTCCTTTTTAGTGCACACGGTGTTGACTATACAAGAATCTTGATAAGTAGGAGATATTTTCCACAGCAAGTCAAATTGTGATATTGCTATTAGGATTCAATTGTGTAGTTTTTTGAGTCAAACTCATTGACCTATGTTTCATGAGTAGTGGTTCACACGAACCCATCTCTCATGAGAATGAATGGAACACTTAGCGCTCATTCATTGACCCATGTTTCATGAGTAGTGGTTCACACAAACCCATCTCTCATGAGAATGAATGGAACACTCAGCACTCACTCAATGAGTGCTGAGTGTTCCATTCATTCTCATGAGAGATGGATTCGTATGAACCACTACTCATGAAACATGGGTCAATGAGTTTGACTCAAAAAACCACATAGTTGAATCCTGATAGCAATATCACAAGAATCTTGATTGTAAGTTTCTTTATTCTCAAATCCAAATCAACTAATTAGGCTTGTTCGTGGAGTTATTCTTTAAGGACCACTTATATAATTCAACATCTCTTCAAAAACTAGGCAAGAAGTTTTATTTTCAAGGTTGCTCTCTTGCAACTTCTCTTGGACTCCTTTATCTTCAAGCAAGATAAAATAGTTTTTATTGGAGAAACATGTCACAATCAGTAGAGTGAATGGATTTTTTACTAAATCTATGATTAAGTTATCCAAATCTCTTACTCATCATTCAATGTTTCCATAGAAACATGGCTAATATTCTTAGAACAAAAGATGAATAGACTTCCTAGAATTATTGCTTTTTTGTGTCTTATAAAAAATAATCTTAGAAATTTCCCTTGGTGTAGTAGGGCTTAAGGAGCTCACCCTAAGCTTTGACTTAATAGGTGGATAATGTGGGTCCATTTCTTTCACCAAAGTCAATTCTTATTCAAACAACAATCATTGCCAATATTCAAATTCAAACTCTATTCAACATGGAAGTGTGGTGGATGCTCATGAGTGTTTGCTCACGTACAACAACAAATACCTAGCATCTCATGAAAAATAGTTTTTGCAAGAAATAGAAGACATGGGTGTCTTCATGATGTAGTCACACTATTTCACCATATGTATCTAACAAGTTTCCAACTAAATTAGTTTTAATTTGCCAACATATTCCTACCCTATGCCAAAATAGGAGCTTTAAAACAAGGTGCAGATATCCACCAAAGCATAATGGAAGTGAGATTATTGTCAAATATTACAATTGGAAATTATTTGTTAAACATGTATGAAAATTGTGGAAGCATAGCCAAGGCGCTTAAACTATTTGACCAAATGCCTCAAAGACGTTGGTCTTGTGAAATACTATAATTGAAGGATATGCACAAAATGTGTGTTGAAAATGATTTAGAAACTTTCAAGAAAATGCAATTAGCAATTGAAAAGCTAGCCTCTGCAACCTTTCCTAGCACCCCTCTTACATATGCCAAAATGGGGGCTTTGAAATAGTACGTAGACATTTATCATATAATAAAGGATAGAGGAAATTTGTTAAATGCAGTTGCAATAACCTTGGCAAACATGAATGAAAAATTTGGAAGCATAGACAAGACAATGAAATGTTTGACAAAATGCCTCAAAGAAATATTCTATCATGGAATGATTTGATTGCAAGATATTAACGAAATGGATTTATTGAGAAGGATTTAGAAACTTTCAACCAAATGCAATTGGAAAATGTAAACCAAAACCCTTTAACCTTTGCGAGGATCATCCTGACTTGTGCCAAATAGGGTATGGACTTCCATTAATGTATAAACAATAGAAATTTTTTTGTCAAAGATAGTTGCAACTACTCTAGTAGACATGTATGCAAATGTAAGTTCATATTCATAGAACCTACATATGCAAACTTCTGGGTTAATTTCAATATTGTAATCATAGCTACAATTCACCATATAAAATAGTAAAAAAAATTGAGATTAAGGGAGTTGAGGAAGGCTTAGATGAGGTATATTCCTACGTTGAAACTAGTGAAATAATATTTTGTGTAATATATTATGTCTCATTTGCAATTTGAATAGTATGCCTTGCCATATTGAGTTTTTTCCCTAAATATCAAGGTGTTCTTAGGATGATTGATATCTCAATTAAAGATGGATAGAATTATGTTGTTATAGCAAGGTGCAACACCATGATCAAGGCATTTCTTTGTTGACATGTGCCAAGGAAAATTAGAAAAATTGTAGCCTCTCAAATTGTGTTGAATGTAATTGTGACTTAGATGTTTAGAGACTTGTGTTTGTCTATATGTATATATTCTCATGCATGTGTCTCAATCTAATGATAATGAGTAGATCACATGGATTTGTTGGATAAATTGAAGACATTAGCTATGAAATTCCTTAGATGGTAGAAGCATCAAAGGGATTGAATACCTTTGAATGGCCACATACATCACCAACACCCTATGAAGCTGAAAACCTCATTGTAATGGTGGATATGAGGAAAAGTAAGCATACTACTTGGGTTGGTTTTGACACCTGACGGTAAGGAGGATCCAGTTAAGGATAGTCCTCACATGCAACCAAACACCACAATGCGGAATAACACAACAAAACAATTTCTTCAACTAAATTTTTATTAACATGCCCGGCTGTAAGGCCTTCCGAGTTAGGGCGAAATACAATCAAAAGTATTCTTGCAATCTCTCAGCTAGTCCAGTTTTGAAAACAATCAGCAACTGATGGACACCCTAAAGTAGATCTAAACTTGAGCTCGCAAGCCTCCAAGCAATCTCCTTGTCTCCAAGAAAACAACCACTAGCTTTGCTATTACAAACTATCAGATAACAATATGATCTTCAAGACCTCGTAGGATCCAGATCTAATCACCGTCCAATCTGATATCTGATGCTAAACAACTACCCAAACACTCCTTAAATACTAATATTTAGCCACAAGTTGGTTGGATGACATAATTAAATCCTAAGCCAAGTCGGCTCCTATTACAAACAAATATTAAATGCAACAACAGTCAGCTCATAAATAGCCTTGCAAACCTTTAATTCTCCATGTCAGCCTCTAGATCTACATAGGAGAATACAATAAATGCACCAAGTCGGCCAATCAAATCTTCAAGAACTCCAGTCGGTAAACCAGAACTACCGAGTGCTAGAGAAACAACCGAGCACCATTGAAACAACCAACCAAGCCAAGCAACACAGGCATCACTGAGCACAAGTTCCACCGAGCACAGAAGCTTCACTGAGTTCCTTCAGCGACCAAGCTCCTTCAATAACTGAGACCATCAGTTAAAGCTGCAACCGAGCACCTCATAACCAAAACAACACACCTCCATGCAAATTCACCGAGTATCCTAGAATGCCCCTGCATCAGACACCCTAGGTTCAAAAAGATGTTCTCATAGGCTGGAAGAACATCTTCCGGGATTCAGCACATAAACCTCGAACTGGTTCTTCACATACAAGTCCTCCAACTTTTCAACTTGCATACTCTTCCACTTCTGTTTCCTCTATCTCTTCAAGTCTTTCCTTGATAACACACGGGCTTGTTCTCCATACTGATTCATCATTCCTCTTAGGATCCATGAACTCAACTTGGCTACCAATACTCAGACTCCTATCAAGTGTTGTATCCAGAAAAGGCATCAGGGAAAACTTCATGTCATCCTTCTCAATAGTGAACACATTCTTGACACAATCATACATAGCTCTGCAATCATATTGCCAAGGTCTACCGAACAATATATCACAACTATTCATCTCCACAATGTCACATAACACAAGATCCTTATACTAGCCAATCTGAAAATCAACAAAGCAATGCTCCCTCACTTCTAGAGCATGAACATTTTGTAACCAGCCAATCCTATAAGGATGAGGATGTTTCATTCTATTCAAACCAAGTTTTTGAACCATGTCCTCAGCAACAAGGTTATCAATACTACCACTATCAACAATTACATCACAAAGTTTACCTCTAGACTTGCACCGAGTTCTGAACAAGTTACTCCTCTGACAAGGTTCCTCCTTTGTACTGAGCAATGTTCACCGAACTAGCAAGTTCTCAGATTCAGGTTCATTTTGAATGTTCTCATTTACCACAGTAGTCTGTCGGTCACCAAGCTTCTTTTGTGTACACTCAAAAGAACGGTGTCCTTCTTCACCACAGTTATATCAGGTACCCTTAAAGATAACTCTACCTATCTTCTTCTTCAGTTCCATAGGTTTCAGTTCATCTTCAACAGTCGGTTTATCCTTCATCGAGTGATCAATCTTTTCCTTCCCTCGGGGATTACTATGTTGTCACCTTTTCAACTTATCTTCTGCCTTCAGAGCATACTGATAAGCGTCTTCAACCGAATCAATCTTCAGCATACCAAGCTCATCTTGAATATTAAATCTCAAACCATTCACATACCGAGCTACATTTTCTTTACCAAGTTCTCTGTGTCCAGACCGAATAGTCAACTTATAGAACTCCTCAGTATAGTCCTCCACAGTCAAATATTTTTGCTTTAGATTCTACAACTTCTTAAACAAGTCAAGCTCATAGTCAGCAGGTATGAACTTAGTTTTCAATTTAGTCGCCATCAACCTCCACCAATTGATCTTCATTTCACCTTCATCTTCTCTATCTCTTTGTAATTCTTTCCACCAAAGAGCAGCATGTCCTTTCAACTTAGTCCGTGCCAATCTTACTCGAAGAGGATCTTCAATTTCTTCTAGCTTAAAGAAATCTTCCAATTCACCAATCCAATCAATCAAGTCCTCGAGTTTCAAAGTACCAGAGAAAGTCGTAACTTCCATTTGGTAACTATTACTTAACCAAGCTCCAGATCTATGTAACCGACCAGTTCTGTCTTCACCAGATCTATCTCTCCGGTCATCATCACTAGATCTAGCAGCTTCAAAGTCTTCAACAGCTTCCTCATAACCATCATCAGTACCAAGATTCCTCAGCATATCAGCAATAGCTCTCATGACCTCAACGATCATGCCATTCTTCATCAATTCCATCTTAGATCTGAAATCAGATTTCACCTTCTCTGTAATCTTTGATTCCACAGCATCACAAAGATCTGTAATCGCTCTAAGGTCCAATCTTCCAGAGGCATCCTTCAAGATTTTTAAAAACCCAAAGCAACAAGTCACCAACAAGGTCCTGGTGCAAAACAACCTCAACTGGTTTACACACTCAAGATCTTCAAGCTTTGATACCACCTAACGCCTGACAGGTAAGGAGGATCTAGTTAAGGATAGTCCTCACATGCAACCAAACACCACAATGCAGAATAACACAACAAAATAATGTCTTCAACTTAATTTTCATTAACATGCCCAGTTGTAAGGCCTTCCGAGTTAGGGCCAAATATAATCAAAAGTATTTCTGCAATCTCTCAGCTAGTCCAATTCTAAAAACAATCAGCAACTGATGGAAACCCTAAGGCAAATCTAAACTTGAGCTCGCAAGCCTCCAAGCAATCTCCTTGTCTCCAAGCAAACAACCACTAGCTCTGCTATTACAAACTATCAGATAACAATCTGATCTTCAAGACCTCGCAGGATCCAGATCTAATCACCCTCCAATATGATATCTGATGCTAAACAACTACCCAAACACTCCTTAAATACTAATCTTCATCCACAAGTCGGTTGGATGACATAGTTAACTCCTAAGCCAAGTCAGCTCCTATTACAAACAAATATTAAATGCAACAACAGTCGGCTCATAAATAGCCTTACAAACATTTAATTCTCCATGTTAGCCTCTAGATCTACAAGGAGAATACAACAAAAGATACCAACAATAAATGCACCAAGTCAACCAACCAAATCTCCAAGAACTCCAATCAGTAAACCAGAACTACTGAGCGCCAGAGAAACAGTGGAGCACCAGTGAAACAACCGACCAAGCCAAGCAACACCGAGCAACACAGGCATCACCAAGCACAAAAGCTTCACTGAGTTCCTTCAGCGACTGAGCTCCTTCAATAACCGAGACCATCGGTTAAAGCTGCAATCGAGTACCATAGAACCAAAACAACACCTCCATGTAGATTCACCGAGTATCCTCTAATGCCCCTGCATCAAGTTTCCTAGTAAATTCCTCTAAAGTCTAATAATAATTTTGTAACATTCTATGATTTAATGAGTAATTTTGGCTACAATTAAGATGAATAAATATTATCTCTAAATTCATGAATTTAACTACAGTCAAATTTAACTATTGTGAGATCTGACATAATTCTATAATATTCTAGTGAATGAACTTGATTGCCTAAGTATAATTGATGTAGGATAATCTTGGGTTCTTAACAATCTTGCATCAACCAAAAAATATATGTTTTCCAATTTTCCTGTTTGTTCAGTTTCCGAGTTTCTTTCAGCGCACCTTCAATTTGAATCCTTTTTAGTTGCGCACCTTGTGGTATGTTCCTGGCATCATGGCGAACATATTCCTAGGTCCACACCTTATTTTGTTACTTCGTGTATGAGATATTGTAGATTCTTGGTAGAACTTGATTATTCTTCACATTTTGCGGCTAGTTTGTGTTTTTTGATCTTGCGAAGGAATTTTTTGATTAGCGAAGCTTTAGAATGTATTTCTCGATGTTGTTATAGCTGCGGATGACCTACTTGAGGGATCACAATTCATGTTTTGACTATTGGAGGGAGATCCTTATGACTTAGGTTATGACCTACATTTTGTAATACATTTTCTTACAATTGGGAGGTGTGATCTATCTAGGCTGTCTTGAGACTTGCGAATGCATATAAATAAAGGAAATTGTTCCTAGTTCAAGCTTGTATGTTTGGCATGTAAGACTGTTACAGGTCCATTTTAATTGATTTTTTGTTAATGTGAAGGTTGATCTTGTTATTCTATCAACTGTTCTTTGTTGTTTTCATTGTGTTACTCTTTCTGCAAGGATTGGACATATCTCATTGAGGTCCCTCTGTCCTTGGCTTCACCAAGTGGTATCAGAGAAAGGTTTTGATGTTGTGGTAGTATAATTTTGTTTCCTGAGGTTACAAAGTCTTGTTGTGGGGTGGCCGAGAGAAAGATCTAACCCGTAATTGCAGAGGAATCACATGAGATGGCTCCAACAAGAAATACTAGAGGAAGTGTAAGAGGTGGAAGGAGAGATGCAAATCCAACCATGATGAACATGTCGAGACAAATTGCAGCTAGGTTAGAAGTTGTGGAAATGACCTAGAGAAGGGGTAGACACATTAATGATGTTAGTGATAATGAAAAAGAAGAGATAAAAGAAGAAGAACCTGGACTTGATCAAGGAGAAATTAGATTTTTAAAATCCCTAACTAGGGTTAATACAAGACCACATTTTAATCCACTTGATTATGATGGCAAGTTGGATTCAGATGAATTGCTAGATTGGATAACAGAGAAGGATAAATTCTTTGATTTTTAAGGTATAAGTGAAGATAAGAATGTCAAATATGCCTACACAAAGTTGAGAGGTCATGTGTCATTATGGTGGGATCATTTGTAGATTGATAGGCAAAGAAAAGGCAAGGAGAAAATCAAGTCATGGGATAGGATGGTGAAAAAATCGAAGGCCAAGTGCTTACCCACTGATTATCAAGTAAGCTTGTTTACAAATTTGCAAAAACTAAAACAAAAGGAGCTTTGTGTGAAGGAGTATAGAAATGAATTATAAAAATTAGATATCAGATCTGTTCACATAGATGATGGAGTTGAAAGGGTTGCAATATATCTTAATGGTTTGAGGACATCTATTCAAAATGAGATCAATTTGGTTAAATTACATAGTGTAGAGGAATCTTATCAATGTGCCCTTAAAGTTGATGAAAAGTTGAACAAGAGACATGAGAAAAGACAAAGAGGAAGGGCTGGAAGATTTTCAAGAGGCAGATCCTTTAGAGGAGGTAGATCTTTGCCAAATCAAAATAAAGGCAAGGCAAAATTCAAGGAGGGAAGTTCATACATAAGAGACGATAAACATTTCCATAGATGTGGTGGATCAAGTAGTTATAGGAGAGATGACAAATGAGTATTTAGAGGAACCTGCTTCAAGTGTGGAGAACAAGGACATTGATCTTTTGAGTGTACCTAAGGGAATTCAAGTAAGAGGACTAATAACAAGGGTAGATCTACTTATGTGGAAGAGGAATCCACTGAGTCTTTGAATCAAACAGAGGAAGGTGAATCCCTAATGGAAAGAAGATCCCCATGTCATGAAAAGACCAATCAAGAGAAGTTGTTGAGGAAAAGTTTGTTCAAGAGAAGGTGCAAAGTTGCAGGAAAATGTTGCAAGGTAATCATTGACAATGGTAATTCAGATAACCTATCCTTTGAGGAGTTGGTGAGAAAGTTGAAGTTGTAGAGATTGAAGAATCCCAAACCCTATCAGATAGCATGGATAAAGGATGATCATAAGGTACTAGTAAGTGAGAAATGCCTAGTGAAATTAAAGATAGGAAATTATCATGATGAAGTTCTTTGTGATATTATGCATATGGATGTGTGTCACATCTTATTAGGTAGGCCATGAGAGTATGATAGATGAGATCTACATGATGGAAGAAAGAATATGTATACAATTTTTGCAAATGGAATGAAACAAGTGTTGTTGCCTTTAGTTGAGACCCCTAAGAGTGAAATTTGTACTAGTGTTAGGGTTTGTTTGGTTGAAGAAAAGAGATTCTTGGATGTTTTGAAAAGTGATAGTATGTGTTATGCTTTGATTCCTAAGAAGTCTGATTCAGGATCAAGAGAGGAACAAAAACTTAAGGAGATAAAGAAGCTACTAATAGAGTTGTTGGAAGTCTATTAGGAAAGAAAGATACTGAGAGGGGGGTGAATCAGGATCTATAAAACTTTTACTCTTTTGAAACAAATGGATTCAACATATATATCCATGAAAGTAAATGATAAAAACATAACACAAAAGATTTGGTAACCCAAAAACCCTTCAAGGTAAAATTGGGGTGGGGATGACACCCATAAATCTTCACTACTGCAACAATAAAGTGTTCCTATTAGGGCTACAAAGTTTGATCACTTCTAGTGATCTACTTCATGAGGGGTCTGCCCTGTTAAGAGATTACAGACTTATTCAGTCTACCTTGATTAAAGGATTTAAACTTACAAAAAAGTAAGCACTCTATTAGGAAATTTACAAAGGTCTATTAGGACCACTCTGTTAAGGGATTTACCTTGATTCACTTGATAGAATACCATGTATCAATACCTAATCCTTCAGTTTTCAATTCAAATGCTGATAACAGATCTCCTCTTTCCAACTCTGATCTGATCTCAAATATGATATAACTTTGTTATGTCCTTCACTACTTTGCTCGGTCACTCTGCCTAATCTTAGCTTTTGAAATCCAAAACACATCTTCTTCCGCATACACATATGATACTCTTAGGGTTTTGGACCTCCTTAAATAGATAACTGATGAAGCTTCTAGATAAAGATCAATGATTTAGATTCATCACTTTTTCTACTTAGCATTCCCTTTTTTTCTATTGGTTACATTGCTTGCATAGGGATTAATGATCTCAATCACAATGCGTAATTAACTCCTTAACTTTCTCAACAGTCATTAAAACATGTATTAAAGTCGACCAAAATGGTTTACCTAAGTGTTTGTGCCATTCCAAACACATATACCAAAACTGGCTTACTCGGCATATGAACTTCTCTGGTGCTCAGACAAAACTGTTATACATATGCTGTCACTTGACACTAATTGTTCTTTCCAATCTTGACATTCATATTGCTTGGTTAATTACAGAGTACTTAGCGAACACTGACTTGCTCGACAACAACTACTGCTTAGTCCATAAATAATATTTACACAAGTCAAATACATTGCTCGACCTTAGTAGGATGGCTCGATCGCAGTGATGACCGACCAACTCCGCCTTAGAAATGATTGAGTGTTTGACACTAATAGGCAACATGACTTGGAGATCAACAATCTCCCCCTTTGAAATTAGTAGCAAAAACATTTTGTCATGACTCATCATTACATAAACAAAATAGTACTCTAGTACTCCCCCTTAGACTATGACTCGGTCTTCATAAAGACTTCAATATAAACATCATATATACATGACTTATGACATACTCATGACTTCAAAATGAGTATACATTACATTAACAAACATCATGTCATACCTTTCTAATTATTACATTATATCTCATGCATTTCCCCTTTGATCTTCATCTATTTCCTCCTTATTTTTGTCGCTCTTAGTTGTTGGGGTCAGATAGTACTTATCCAAAAATGGTTTGTGGATCTGTAGAATCATTGCTAATGCATTATCCCAACTGGATCTAACAAATTAAAAAACTTGTAGTTGAATTTCTAGTTGAGCAGCTAGATCAACCAAACTGTCTGCAATTGAGAGATGAAGATCTCTCTATACTAATTCCTTTGCTATTGTCAACTCTCTCTACATGACCTCCAAATGAGGTATCAACATTGTTTGAATAGAAATCAATTTGACCCTTATTTTTCCATCATTAGCCAAGAGCTCGGCTAATATCCCTTGGGCACGAGTCAACTAGGTAAAATGAATGGAGCTTGATCTTGCATCCATGCTCAATGAATGTCCCGTTGACTTTAAATCTAACTAAAGCTTCTCATTAAGTTGTTGGTTATCCTTTGTAAAGAATTCTACATCACAAAGTTTTTTATACAAAGAATGAACATTTTGTACAACTTCCTCTAAATTATTTACAAGGTCATAAAGTTCAACCTGTTTTACAACAATCTCTGTTGAAACTTTCTCAAGAACTTTGGTCTCAAACTTTCTTTCAGACCACTTCATCAACTTCTTAGTAGCCTCTATATCATCATTGTTCACCTTTTTAACAATGTGAACCAACTAATCTAAAATAGGTGTATGCTCATTAATATCTTGTAAATCAAATGCATCAACACATATATCTTTTATTTCATGTAATACCTTCTTCTGTTGATGTTCCCTTCTTAATTCCTCTTGTTTACTCTTTCTTTTCAATAATTCCTACAAAATCTACATTTTCTCATATGTCAAATTATTAGTGTCCCATTTTGGAATCACTATAACCTCATCTACTATCCCTTGTGTACTAGGAGACTTGTCCTTCTTGTGTGAATTTTTCTTCTTTATCTCTGGTGTGCTAATACTCAGCAAGGTGAGTTGTGATGATGGTGAATCAATACTCATTCTCTGCTCTTCTTGCACTTTATTAGTGTTAGTCCTCATATGGACACCCCTTTAAATTTTTTTAAATCAATCTTTCTATCTCTGATTTTCATGTTGAGTATTGGTAAGTTCAAATACAGCCAGGTTCAGTACAAAGGTTCAGAGATTCAAAGTTCAGGTTCGAAGCACAAGTTCACTTTGTTGAACCACTTTGAACAGAGTTTAAAATGGTTAAAACTAGTTCAAGAGTTTCTAAATGGTTCAAGAAGTTCGCAGGTTCAAAGGTGTAGTTCACTGGTTCAGATTGGTTCAAATTAGTACAGGAAAGTGCATGTAGGTACATTTGGGCTCAACATGATTCATTTCAGTTTAGAGGCATAGTGAACCAAATTCAAGGCTCAAAAACATTATCTTGGCCTATTTGATATTCTTTTTATAAGAATGGTAAAGGGCTTTCATCACCAAGTGCAAAGGATGTGAAAGATTAGTGATAACATTAACACAACAAGTTTGATAATCCTGGAAGTTTTCTATACCTCTACTCAAAGATGCATAACTTTTTTCTCGGACAGAATTTTCTCAATCTCTTAGGTCAAGTTGTGCGCAATTAGCAATGAAACAACATATCCAAAAATGAAGGAAATCCAATGGTGGAATAAATAGTTATGGCCCCCGCATCGAGACCCAATTTGACTGTCATGAAAAATTCGCCCAGCATCAAGAATATCTTTATTTATGTCTGATGTATTCATATGCCACATGTCAAAGGATATTTACATCTGCATTTTGATATGTTATATATCTTCATTATCAGTCTTATAGCTATAATGTAGTAAGGCTAATAATGAAGATAAAAACACATTGGGCTTAATAAAGAGAAAGAGAAATAATAAAGGAAGAAGTCATCAAAAGGAATATGGAAGAGAAAAGAAAAAGAAAAGATTAATTAATAATCTTTTCAAGAATTAGTTACAACAACCAAAAAGAAGGTTGGGAAAGATTATTTATTGTAAAAAACATTGGAGGAAAGGGTTCTTATTTTTTTGGAGGAGTCTTTGTGGTAGGATAGGAGAGGAGAAACTGATTCTGATTTCTATATTGTAACAAAGAAAAGAAGAAGGGGGGATTTTCATTTTCAGGGATGGAGTTTTTGCAAGATTGAATGGTCTTTGAGCCATGTTTTTGGTGTTTGTAAAAAGAAGAGAACGTATGATAAATCTTTGAGTTTAAGTATATTTTCTTTGATTGGAGATGATCTTTGATTTGTCCCAATCATTTCAGATGCTGTCAAGTTCATTTGAAATGCGTATGTGTTTGTTAAAATCTTTGAATTTTAATTACTCATATATCTGAAGTGAAATGTCAATCTTTCTTTTGTTTCCTTGAAGTTGGAAGATTAGACAAATGGCCTTTGTGCCTTTCATTTAATTTTCTTTAAACTCATTAAATCTGTAATCACATTCATCCCATGTTGATGGATGAATGTTAGTTTACCTTCTTTGTCTTCGGGTTAAAGGCATAGCAAGTTATTTGATTCATTACAAATCATTCGAAGGTAGCTGTGCCTTGAAAAATAACCAAAGAGCACTTGTATATCATTGTGGCAAGTGACTCAACTGTTGTGTTGCAAGTTTGTCTTTCAGCCTTGGGTGTTTAGGAGTCGTCTTGTGCAGGTGTTTTGAGAAGACAAATATGTTTACCAATAGATTTTTGGCGACTCTACTGGGGAAAGGAATCAAAGTCCCAGTGCTTTCTTTTCTCATAAATTTTAAGGTTCCTCCCCAAGGATGGAGGTTGGTGACTCTATTAAAGATGAATACCATGAGGTATTTCAAAAATATCCAGAAATTTTGGAAGGTTGGGTTCCACCAAGAAGTGTAGATATCAAAGATATCTTTCTCTTTATTCCACCATTTAAAGAAAACCCAATCAGAGAAGTTACAGAAGATTTGGCAAGGGAAGTAGGATTTCAAAAATCCTTCTATGGTGTTGTCCTTATAAAAAAAATCTATTGTGCAAGAGCCATCAACTATAAAAAAGGAGAACTCTGTTGCCCAAGATTCAGATGATGAAGATGGGGCTGAACAGTATGATGATTTGGTGGATGAGAGGATAAGTAAAATGTTTGGTATGTTTGGTGATGCTCTCCTTTCTACTAAAAATGAAGTAAGTATCCTTATGAGAGAAGATTTCATGCCAGATGAAAAGTCTTTATTTGCTAAAATTCGTCATAATACTAAAGATTATGTGAAAAAAGATAATTTTGATAGCATCAATCAAAAAGATTATGCAATCTTTTTTGAATAAATTTCTAGGCATCTTTTTTTTCAACCAGATATTGAAAATCATTTGGGAAATGATATGCAAAAAGCCTAAGAAAAATCAGAAATTTATGATGAAGAATGGCTTTTTGGGTGTGGATGGTTATTCAAGCAATTTCTGCATGCTACTAATATGATTTATAACATTAATGGAGTCGTCAGATTGTAGTTTTCAAGAGCTACACCGAAGAGGCACCGTTTGTTGCTCCGTAAAGGCTCCTATTTCTCTTAGTCAGTGGATGACTTTGTGTAAGTGTTTCTTGTGGTAGGATTTTCCTGCCTATGTATATACTTGTAAATATGTCTTTCCTTTGCAAGTTTTTGATGTGCGTAGTTTAGTCCTCTTTATTTTGGCTTACTATTTGTCCTCGTTTTTGGCTTGTTAGTTTAGCCCTGCTCCCCTCCACCCACATTGCAAGCGGCTCCCTTTTCTCTATGTTCTTGTGATTCTATTACCCAATGGTGCTAGGCACTTGTATTTTCAACCAGAGAATGCTGGAGTTCTCTATTTTTGTATAAAAAAATAGTCCCCTTATAGAGCCAATGTTAGTCCTCATATCCCATGGACACCCCCTTAAAAAATTTAAATCAATCTTTCTATCTCTGATTTTCATGTTGAGTATTGGTAAGCTCAAATACAGGCAGGTTCAATAGAGAGGTTCAGAGATTCAGAGTTCAGGTTCGAAGCACAAGTTCACTTTGTTGAACCATTTTGAATAGAGTTCAAAATGGTTCAAACTAGTTCAAGAGTTTCTAAATGGTTCAGGAAGTTTGCAGGTTCAAAGGTGAAATTCATTGGTTCAGATTGGTTCAAATTAGTACAGGAAAGTGCATGTAGGTACATTTGGGCTCAACATGATTCATTTCAGTTCAGAGGCATAGTGAACCAAATTCAAGGATCAAAAATATTATCTTGGCCTATTTTATATTCTTTTTATAAGAATGGTAAAGTGCTTTCACCACCAAGTGCAAAGGATGTGAAAGATTAGTGATAACATTAGCACATCAAGTTTGATTGTTCTAGAAGTTTTCTATACCTCTACTCAGAGATGCATAACTTTTTGCTCGGACATAATTTTCTCAATCTCTCCAGTCAAGTTGTGAGACATTAGGAATGCAATAACATAGCCGAAAACTAAGGAAATCCAATGGTGGAATAAATAGTTATGGCCTCCGCATCGAGACCCAATTTGACTGTCATGAAAAATTTGCCCAGCATCAAGAATATTTTTATTTATGTTTGATGTATTCATATGCCACATGTCAAAGGATATTTACATCTGCATTTTGATATGTTATATATCTTCATTATCAGACTTATAGCTATAATGTAGATAAAAAACCATTGGGCTTAATAAAGAGAAATAATAAAAGGAAGAAGTCATCGAAAGGAATATGGAAGAGAAAAGAAAAAGAAAAGATTAATTAATAATCTTCTCAAGAATTTGTTATAGCAACCAAAAAAAGGTTGGGAAAGATTATTTATTGTAAAAACCATTGGAGGAAAGGGGTTCTTATTTTTCTAGAGGAGTCTTTGTGGTAGGATAGGAGAGGAGAAACTAATTTTGATTTCTATATTGTAACAAAGGAAAGAAGAAGGAGGGATTTATATTTTTCAGGGATGGATTTTCTGCAGGATTGAATGGTCTTTGAGCCATGTTTTTGGTATTTGTAAAAAGAAGAGAACGTATGTTAAATCTTTGAGTTTAAGTATATTTTCTTTGATTGGAGATGATCTTTGATTTGTCCCAATCATTTCAGATGCTATTCCATTCATTTGAAATGTGTATGTGTTTGTTAAAATCTTTGAATTTTAATTACTCATATATCTGAAATGAAATGTCAATCTTTCTTTTGTTTCCTTGAAGTTGGAAGATTAGACAAATGGCCTTTGTGCCTTTCATTTAGTTTTATTTAAATTCATTAAATTTGTAATCACATTCATCCCATGTTGATGGATGAATGTTAGTTTACCTTCGTTGTCTTTGGGTTAAAGGCATAGCAAGTTATTTGATTCTTTGCAAATCATTCGAAGGTAGCTGCGCCTTGAAAAATAAGCAGAGAGCACTTGTATATAATTGTGGCAAGTGACTCAACTGTTGTGTTGCAAGTTTGTCTTTTAGCCTTGGGTGTTTAGGAGTCATCTTGTGCAAGTGTTTTGAGAAGACAAATCTGTTTACCAATAATTAGTTTCAACACTGACTAAAATGGACTCCACCTGAGTAGTAATCACTTGCTATTTAGGCGTATCATCTTTCTTAGTTTCAGTGAGTGCAAGAGGTTTTACACTCGGTAGCTACACTAGTGCTTGAATAGCCTCTTGTTCCTTTGGCTCCTGACTCTCCTTGATTCCTGTAGGCATAGTCTCCTTTGTTCTCTCAACATGAGGTCCTGAGACATCTGATGCAGACCTAATTGCTTGAGCTTTCATTTTGACATCTCTTTCTTCTACAAGTATTTCAAGGTTGGCCTTAGTAGGTGGATGTAGGATAGTTATTGTCGGCTTACCCTATTCCTTGATACTTAAACCTTGTCTATCCTTCACCTCAACTATGATTGTGGTAGAACTATCAAGTGTCGAATCTGAAGTTGGTGCACCCTCAACCTTTGGATAATCATAAACTTGGATCAAAACTGGATTGGTGGATGGTAAAGGTATATCTGAAGTTTCCTTTGTAAGTATTGTACTCTTAATCTCTTCCTTGGTTAAGGCATAAACATTCAGTTGTGTATCCTTAGGTACATCCTCAGTGGTGACAACATCTTGTTTCTCACTCTCCTCTACCTTCTTCCTTATTACCTCCTCAAGGTTTTCTAACTCATCAATGTCTTCTATATCATCAAGCTCTATGTGTCCAGATGTGCCTTCATCCTTGTTTGCATTCTTGTCAGTTATCAGCCCAAAAATTGTCTTCCAGATCAATGTTCTCTGTTGAACAACCTCTTCAACATTCTTCTTCAATACAAAATATGCTCTGAATTTAGGGACAAACCTATTCCTATACCGTTCCATGAATTTTTCTATTTTCTTGTGAGTCAATTCAGGCATCAATTGGGCTAAAGTACCTTCTCTTATATGCCTTTCAGTGATAATGGCATACTGCTATCTCTCATCAATTTTATTGAATAATTCATCAGTTATAAGATTCCTAATCTCCAATGGTGTCATCTTAAAGGTTCCCATCATTTCTATCATGGCATCCTCTATCTTCAAGTTATTATTTTTATTCAACGTTTCAAATTTAATAAATTTAAATCTGGCCAAACCTACAGTAGTCTTGATGTTTTGAAAAATTTCATCCACATTGGTTAGATGCTTATGCATCGCCACCTTAAATTGACTGATATCATCCATGTCTTCCATCTCCTCATCTTCATCATCCTTTTGCAACACCAATTTTCTGCTTGGCTTCTTCCTAGGGTGGCTTGACTCAGCCTTAGCTTGTACTAGCTTTCTTTTCCCGGAGCTTTCCCCTTCATTTTTCTTTACCACAATTTTATTTTGTGGCTCAACTAATGTTGCAGTTGTAGATTCCCTTGTCCTTGGTTTTTTTATGGAAGGATGAGTAGGCTTCTACTTTAAACTCTCCTTGATAGTGGGCTCAACAACCATTATTTCCTTACCCTTCTTTACTGCATCCACTTCCTCATCCTCACTTTCTTCTGAATCACTAGATTGGTCCTCACCATGCCCTTGTGTGATCTATAGTGGTACATTCTGGTCTTCTCCTTGGCCCAACATCTTCTCAAGATTCTTTACTATCTTATTTCTTTTCCTTTCCAAGGTTGCAGTTTTCAAGCCAATAGTTATCTTGGTTTTGGCTTCTTCATACCTCCCAAATATTTTAGCATTTTTGTCAACTTCTTCTGCTAGTAAAGCTGTGATTGCTGTAGATGTTTCATAAATATTTATCTCATAGGGAAATGGCCTCAACCATGCTACCATCGGTATAACAACTTGTACAAAGGTGAAATCAGTGTCAACAAGGAAACATACATCATCATAATACTTCTCAACTAAGGATACATGGATTCTACTCCTCTTCCTCATCTTCTTTTTGAATTCAATAAAATAACTATCCATTACATTATCAAAATTTACTCCTAATTGTTAAATGAAATCACTTATCTATTGTGTCACTGGTGGGTCTTGACTCCAAACAACATCTCCGATGGTAGGAAAAGTATTTTGAACATAGAAAAATATGCAAACCATTAGGGATCTGAACTTACACATAGTATTCTTAGCCTTCCTAATTGATGATAGATTCTCTACCAATTGAGTCAATTACATCTCGACAAGATCATATGTGTGATCCTTCTTGACTATTTTCCATGCCTGATCAACTGCAATATAGGGGACACTATCCATCCTACTTGATTGGTAGAATTTATGTGCTATTACCCTCACTGCAAAGTCAATTTTGGGATCTATGATGGTAGAGATTGTCATTCCTCGTTTGTTCCACAATACCATTGTGTTTGCTTCAATCACTTCCTTACTCTGACATCACATAGTCCTTTTACCATTGAGAATAGGGTATCCAGTAACTCGATGAATGATCTCCTTGGTGATTTTTACTGGCCCATTCTCCAACCATAAATGCATGTCATGAACTTGGCTTAAAACTATGTTGATCCATTCAATCTTAAAATTACGAGGGAAATCTAAGGCACAAACTAACCCTTTGTCGACAATATGTTAGTGCTTAGCCTTCAATGCTTCATTTTCACACAATTTGTCATATGCCTCCCTTAGCTCATAATCTCCAATCTCACTTAATTTGCACATATAACATGCCCTTACATCATGGATCATTAAATTTTTTGGTGGAATTGATGACAAGGCTCTCGAGAGATTTCCCTTCATCACAATCTCTGGTAGTGCTCAGAAATATGGAGGTATACAAGCATTACTCCTAACCAATTAAATGTTCGTTACCTCCTTGCCTTGCTTCTTCACTTCAACAGATGAATTGACAACCATTTCTTCAAGTTAGGGTTTGAAATACAAACTTTGAGTAACTCGATAACAACAAGCCTTTTCAATACTTCACAATACTCACCGACGACATGCAGTTCTCTCCTAATCCCTATAACTAAGTTTATTAACAGACATGTTTTTTGAGCCATAAATAAAAGAATAAGTATAAATTTAGAACACAAAGAAATGAATATATATTTATAATCATCTCACCCTTGTCATAAATGTGACATCATATAACACACATATAAGATGCCAAATAGTAGGACCACAAGTCTGATATGAGAATTTCACAATGTAGGCATAGCTAGATTTGAGAATATGCTTAGTCAATTAAATGGAAGGCTTCAAGACAATCTTAAGGGGATGGAAGTTCTGA